>CAUJNA010003230.1:227500-250000 GCA_963377175.1 Effrenium voratum
AGGACATGTTGGTCAATGAAAAAAATACTGCTCTCAGCTCTCTTGGGGTTGCCAGTGCACCACCCTTGTTTTGGTTTGTCCCTCCTACGGACTGGCGTTATCATAACCTCTTGTTTCTTGCTGCGGCGAGTTGCAATATACAATTGCTGTTTTGCTCAACATCTCTTTGGATTGTGATCTGGCTGGAACACAGCACCATCCCGACTACACGAGACCAGGGCAACGGCGAAATCGGAAGAGCCTGTTTCGGCCAGCGGCCGCACAAGATCTTGGCACATAAGATAAGCATAGGTTCGCTGAGATGTGGCATTGAAGGTCACTCGTCGACATGAATGGAAATCGACTTTTCAAGCCAGGAGTTGAATTGGGATTGGACATGTGATCGGCTATAGGAGTTCGTGTAGAATCATGCCACTTAATGGGGGGCCCTGGACCCGGCCGTGCCACTTGGGCCATTTCAAACTCAGGCGGCCCCTCCCGCGCGGCCTATGCGGCCGCCAGTGTCTGTAGCAGGCCGAAGCGGGCCAAAATGCCTCTGAACGGCCTTGGAAATCCTCGCCTTGAAACCGCGGCGTACCTCAAAAGTAGATTCCGGTCAACCTGATTTTGTTTGGGGTTATGCACAGAAATTGGGCTTTGGGTGATGGGACCAATGAGCAGATCAGCAGGACCTAGGCCTCATCAGGGGGCGCAATGGTCGGCAGGGCCTCTTGAAATCCGGCGAAAGCACTATTCAAAGAACTCCGAAGTTGACACACGTCTCCTGCAGACTAATTTGAGACACCAAAACCACGAGTCCCCCGTTGTCCCCCGTTGTCCCCCTTTGTCCCCCTTTGTCCCCCTTTGTCCCTCTTTAGCCCCTCTCTTTTTCCGTGAACTTGATTGAGGGGGGTCATTCACTGTCAACCAGCCTCTTGGAGTGTGTGGAATTTTGTAATAGTGCCGATGAGTATCTTCAAATTTGGTCGCGTCATGCATAGATTGCCGTCTTCGCCCGTGTTGATGAACAGGCTAAGAGCATTCAGGGGTGAAACAATCACATTTCGGCGTCCGTTTTCTATCAACTCGCATTTTAAGGGGAAGCTTGGGCCCCATATGGCCCGTATGAATATATCTCAACCCCTTGCATTGGTTTGCTCCCTTCGGCGCTAAACGCGGTGTTAAGATTCATGGGCTTTGGGCTCTGGTGTTCATGCCGGCTCAATTGGCCCAGGAGCTGCAGCCCGGCCCTTCCTATTCAAGTCACCTTCGCCAATTTTTGCGCGACGGAATCCATGTCCCCCAACTTTTGGTTCGGAGGTGACCTTCGCGCGGCGGGAAGTGAAACCACGAAGAGGAGCAGACCCGTTTTCGGGCGGTCCCCGGATTTGGGTCACCCCAGCGGTACGTCCGCGCAGGCGCCGCGTTGCAGGCCATGGGCATTCCATGGACTGGACCCATGATGGTTCCGGCCAGGAGGCGTCTCGAATCGGTGTCCCTTTGGCTTCCCTTTGGCTTCCCCGCGGCTTCCTGTAAGACCACCCCCTTTTTGGGCTGCCCTCCAAAAAGCAGACCCATGCAACGTAGCTCACGGCTTCACCCAGTTTCGCGATTTGCGTGATTCAGGTGTTGGTTTTAAAAGGTGGCTTGTCTTAGATGGAGCTACCGGGTTGATGTTTGCTGATGGCAATCTCATGCTTGCTGCGGATGTTTGGTTCGGACCATTTTGAAGATCCCAGTGGACCCAACTCTTGGCAATGTGTTTGCACGTGTTTGGTGTACTGATTCATAAGCATCCCTTTTGTTGTGATGTCCAGAAATTGTAGTCACGACCCCTAACGACCCCAGGCTATAGACTGCACAAATAGGTATCATATGCAAGTGTGTTTGAAATGAGGACCCCCAACAAAATGGTGGTTTTCCTCTTGGTTGCCCTTTTCAACCTACAAAAAAGCGGGTACCCGAAACATACATTATACCGGCATAGACCCCAGATAGCAACAAAAACAACAACAATGTTTGTACACCAGCACCTCCAACATGACCCCCCCGAAGAGCGCCCCAAACAGCACCCGGCCGTCAATCCCGCAAAAAGAGCGCCGTCGCTAGCGGTTAGTAGAAGTTAGATCCCCTATAGCTTTCAGCTATCTGGGAAAAGACAGACCCACATACATGGTTGTTGTTGGGAAACATTTTACATCATTGCTTATTGTGGTTTAGTGGGAAATCTCCACTTAACTGCTGAAATTAATCCCCTTCCAACGTCAACCAAGCATAGCTCAGCACGGCGCTCTTCGCCCGACTTCGGGTCCAGACCGCTGATGGGCGCTGCTGTGAACTCTATCGACCAGCAGCACAAAGACTGGAACTCCGACGATGAGGACTGCGAAGATGCCGGCTGATGCGATGCGGGACATCGACTTGTTTTGAAGTGATACTCGTATTGCAAACGGAACTAAAGGATAAAAGCCTCGGAAGGTTCATTTCTCACCGTTCGGTCGACTCGATCGCCAAGACCAGAACTTGTACGTATTTTGGTAGGTGCTTTGTTCATCAGCAGTTTCGCATCTAGAAAACAAAGCAGTTTTGCTTCTATGCTATACAACTGTGAATTCGACACTTTTGAACATTCCCCTTGCAGCCAGGGGTAGGTATTCCAAACTGTTTGAAGTTGGGCCCCGGAATTGCCAGGTGCCTGAGACTAACCATGTTGGAAACAGCGTGAGGATCTCACTTGAAGGAATTTGTTGATAGGTATCTATGAGGAACAGCCTTTGGTTGCGGATCCTTTACTTGTGGGATCACATTTGTCTATGAAGGGGGGGGCAAGTGTACTCATTTTGACATTGCAGGCATCAACAGCTGCGGTGCCCCAAACATTTTTGCACTTGCCAGAGAAAAAGCGCAGTATCTCCATCGCAAGCGCGACCTCAAACAAGTTGTTTCAGGGTTGATGCTCAAACCCTTTCTCTTTTGGTGCCGTCTTGCAAATCCGGACGTTGGAGGCCGTTTGGAGCTTGCTTTCTCTTGCCCCAGGAAATCGACGAGTTTGGGCGCAAGAAGAGGCCACCGGAAGATCCATTTGTGCCACCATGTGCCAAATAAGAATGGCAAGGTCCTTTTGGCTGACGTTCAATCAAAGCCAAAGAAAACTATTTGTTAAAAGGGGGTCCAACTGGTTTTTGACACGTCCCCATTTGCGATGACACCTCATTGTTCTTTGCCAATTTACTGCTTGCCCGGATTCTAAGCAGATACATATTTTAAGTTCATCAGAGGTGTTTGTAGCGAATGGCTTGAGGTTGTTGGCAAAACAAAAACAACTCAACTGCTCCTTGGTTTGACCACGTTTGGACTTTGGGCCTGTACGGATGAACATTTCGAGCCGTTAAAGGAGCCATGGCCTTGAGGAAGGTCATTGACCCGAAATGTTTGCCCATGTCTTATGGCTTACCGGGGTTCGGTTTTCTTCCCCTCAGACTTCAAGGTGTCATGTTGGGATGGGCTTCGTTGGCATGTGAGTCTTATCGAAAGCCACGGCAGGAGATGTCTCTAGGCCATTTCGATTTGACGGCTTGACATGTTGGCTTCCAGAAACATGCAGGTCACGAAGGCACTGCTGGAGCTGTCCCAAGCTATGCTTAGCAATCCTGTGTCATGCTACTACGGGGTCTAGGAGGTTCCTTAGCAAACCCGTTTTGGGGCAATTTTGCGCATTTTGCCAGACAATGTGCGATTACCCCCTGTCACCGTCCACAATCAGTGCTTGCTTGCTTTCGTTGCCACCGCTCTCAAGTGCTGGTCTTGCATACACCTGCTTGAAGTAGCCGTTGCCCTGGCTTTGGTGCACAGAAACCCTTGCTCTCCAACTAGACATCCAGTTAATGATCTTGAAGACTTGGGCAGTTTCACACAACTTCTTCGCCCATCGGATTTTGTATCAGCCTGACGCTTCAGATTCCTTGCGCCCAGTTCAGGCGGAAAGTGGCGAAGGCTCCGAAGTCAAAGGCCTAGGGCCCAGAGGGCGGGCCGCCTTTCGGACGGGACCTGGGTATGGGTCAAAATGAAACCAGGGGACTCGGACTGCAGGTTTTAGTCCGTCCAGGGCAAGCCATTGACCATGGCAAGCCATTTTGGGGTTACCATATGTTTGACCCACAGCCTGTGTCGAGCCCATTTCAAGCGCGGGCAACAGATGGGTGTGTCAGTTTTTGTTGGGGAAGCCTATTCTATTGGCTTCCATCGGGTTTGCCTCCAAAACCACGAAATAGGGGTGCCCTCGAAAAAACGGCACACCCCGATGTCAGGGATCATGACGGTTCCGCCGACATGTTGCGTACTTTGGCAGTGATCCGCGCGCAAATCGAGCAGACATCTCAGGTGAATCATTCGGGTCTCTTGCCATCTGCATCTCGCCAGCTTGTGGTGGACATCAACCGATGCTGCAGAAAGGACGATATTCTTCCTGCCTTGTGCAATTCGGGACTGGAAGCCCAAGCACAGTGGATGCATCTCGAAAGAGGACACACATCCCACGAGACACTCACCTGCACCCGTCCAAGACCAAACGATTCAGCCGAAACGCTGCCAAAAACCTGGCCACGGGACCACCCGCCCCTGGCTGTTCAGCAGGTCTCGCCGGCGAAGCCGCCGCCCGGCACGGCCTGCGGCCTGCGCTCGCTCCGTTGCCATGGCAGTGCCCAAGCTGGTGGTCTTCGACTTGGATGCATGCTGCTGGTATCCGGAGATGTACATGCTCAGACGAGGCGCCGCTCTGCGTCGGTCGCCGGTTTGCAGGCGGTGTTTTATCCCGGTATTCACAGGGTTTTGGTCCGGAAGAGGTGCAGGAGTTTGGTCCATCCGCAGCAGGGAATATCCTTCCTCCCACGAAAACAAAATGTGGACACACAACATCCTTCAGTAGTTGGGATGTATGAAGCCCGGCGCCGGGAACAACCAACTGCACACAACAGTTTCATCTTGAAGGGACTCGCTGGTGCAAACGTTACCGGGCGGGGCGTCGTTCTAGCTATGCTTCAACCAGCCTTTCCAAGCTCCGGTCTCTTAAAAACATGGCCATATGCATACACTTGCGGAAATAAGGATGGGTGACACCCAGAAAGTCAGGAGAAGGCTGTTGAAGCTTCTTCCCATGGGGATCTTGGTGGTTCCCAGCCGGTTTCCTAGCTTTTTAGTTGGTTTGTAAAAGCTAAACTTATAGCTGGGATCTGAGGACAGTTCAAGGATGGTTCCGGAACTCCGTCTCATTGAGAATCGGTCGTTTGCAGACAAAATTTGGCGCTCGCCGCGCGAAACAAGCCGCAAGCAAAACGTGTGTTCTTTGTTTTCCGAAGTTGAAAACATGGCATGAAGAGTTTTTCCCTGTTTTGGCCAGAGCACTTCTTTTTTTGCCTCCGGTTCCTCCTCTCCTCTGCAAAGATCCTTCACGGTTCGCCCAGAGTCGTGGTGCAGGATCGCCCTTCAGCGCGACTAAGGACAGGGCGATCCGCAAAAAAGCGGTGTGATCAACCAGAGAGTTGTTCCCCCTTGCCCCAGCCTGCAAACCCCTCAAAGTGGTCCGTTTTTGAGGAAGCTGGTCTTGCGGTCGGGCTCCGTGTTGGTGGGAGGGCAACAGGAAGCCACGTAGGAAAGACAAATCCATGTTTGCAAGTAGCTGCCGCGGGTTTGCTGACGGTGTAAGTCTCATGTCCGCTTCGAACTTTTACAATGGCGAGATAGACAGAGAGGTTTTGCGCAAGTGGATGCTCTTGAACCACGCGGGGGTGGTTGCCAGGGGCCACCCTTGAGGACCTCCCTGGCATCTCCACCCCGGGGCAGGCGTACCCCCAAGACGACGATTCCTTTCCCATACATGTTCCGTTGTTCACATGCGAGATTTAAGATGTATACTCACGCTGTTCAAGCAGTTGGTGCAGATCCTGGATAGCAAGGGAGGGGAGGTTGAAGACAGAGTTGGCTCATTTTGTGATTCTTTGGTGGAGTTGATCTCCTCCCTTATGGCAGACAGTTCTTTCCATCGACGCCAGATTGTGGCTGCGCTCGAATCCAAATAGGGTTCCGTAACGTCCCTCTTTGGTGGTTCAAAGGGCCAATTGTTGGACAAATAGGTTTTCATTTGGCGCGGCAGTGATGTTAAAGGAGGATGATGATGAACCAAAATAGTCTTGTCTCATTTGAACAATGTCCGACAAAGGGTTTTTAGAATGCGTGCCCAAAAAGGGCTTACTTTAGTTGGACACATTGGCAACCTAAATCCTGTTGCTTGTTGAAATGGGAGTGTCTTAGAATGATTAGGGGACCGCCCAAAATGGTAGGTGTCCTTTTGGTGCTCTTTAAAGCCAACCAACAAGGGGTTAACAGACACCCAAATGTGAGTCACCTCGATCTCAACGTCGACTCCCAGCCGTACAGAGGACCCCAACGTGCTGAAGACCTCGGGCAACGAGGCGGTGCGTTTGTTGGGCAACGTGCGCCACATCTGGAAGGCGCGCAAAGCACAGCCGTTTCTCATGTTTGGTCTGGCGTCAGTGAGCATCGTCGATAATGAATGGACTTGTTTTTGGGGGCTGGGCATGGTTTTCTTTTTCCAGAAAGAAAGGGTTGCTACACTTTTGGCGTCCCATCCACAAACGAGTTATCTAAGTTGCATGTGTCTTGCCTTCTTTCTGCCAGGGTCAGTGGGAAGTGATTGACCGCTTTTGCTTGAATTTCCCTTTCCTTCCAAAAAACGGGTTTACAGGCAGGGGATACCGGGATGCATTTGAGTTTCCCTTACCTTCCAAAAGAAGGCTGAAATAATTTCAGTTTCCCTCTCCTTCGAGAAAAACAAAAAAAGGTTAAAAGGCGGGCGGGGGGGGATGAACCTTTTGGCAGGAGCTGCATGGATCCAGCATCTTCAGCGGCACCCGCGTGGCAGTGGCGTCCAGGCGTGAGCCGAAGCGGCGAACTGGGAAGGGGATCGATGGAGACTCCATAGTTGGTCTGTTTTCTTTGCTCCTGGACTTACGTTTCGGGAAAACCATGTTAGTTGCAAACAGCCAGTTTGGATCTCTTTCAGTTGCAATCTCATGAAGTGAGTCAGCGTTTCAGGGAAGGTTGCAAGCTTTTTGGCTCAACTCAGGTCAGCTTTGAGCTGGGTCTATCCCCCATGTCTCCTTACCATGCGCCTGAGCCTTTCAAAGCGGCTCATGCCAGAGAGGTCTGGGTGTCCAGCCTTCGGGTGTGTCTCAATCAGGGAATCAGGGGGCCCAGGGTAGGCGAAGTTGCTCCACAAATGCACCCCGAGGACTAAAATGAAACCCATCCACCCGGCTCTTTGCTCTTTTTCCACTCCTGGGTACCCCACTATCTTCCAATCATCCAACAAGATCAACGGGAACACGTGCGTGGCTACCTGGCTCCTTGGTTGCTGTCCCTGAGGGCCACCGGGTTTTCATAAGACACGCCATTCAAGGGCATGGAAAGGTGTGATGAGCCCGCCTGGGGCCGCGAGTGTCTGCAGAAGTTCATGGTTGAGGCGCGCGACCGTCCGACCCGCGAGCGGGTTATCGGTGGGTTTTCGGCGAGTGCGGTGGGCTAGGGTGGGGTGGGGTGGGCTGCGCTGGGCTGGGCTGGGGTGGTGTGGGGTGGGGTGACGTGGGGTGACGTGGGGTGACGTGGGGTGACATAGGGTGACGTGGGGTGGGGGGGGGGGTGGGTGGGACCTCTGTTGGATTTCTTGTTGCATTTTTGTTCGCTTTTGAGATGCGTTGGGTTGGTCTCTTGTAATTGAGAGACAGATTCAGACTTTTGAGGGAGTGGCCTGAGTCAAAGCAGCCGCATTCATCCCAACATCTGAAGGACATAGACCGTTGACCCCACAGAAATCAACCCCAGCTCATTGCTAGGGGGGTGGGGGCCCCGCCAAAAGTGCTCTGATTCCCCACATCCGAGATCCAGGTTGGCACCCAATGAATAAGCTGGGGCTTAATTTTATGTGGGGTCAAATTCAGGAGATGGCAAAGCGACGGCCAGGAAGGCGTGTCCATGTGGGAAGTGGCGGAAAACGGCCACCTCGTTGAGATCTTCAAAAGCAGCAGCTGAGTTGCAGCGGCTCGAATTCGGGCTGCCCGGGACAACAATTCACGGGGAGCCAAGTGACTGGTTGGATCCATGGCGATATTTGGGTCTGTCTTCGGTTAGGGGACCCCGGTTGGTTTAAAGACACCATTGCTTCTGAGATTTGCGACCCAAAAAAACTCTGGCCGGATCAATTCGATGTCGCTCAGATTAATATGTTGGGGGTGTATGGGGCCTTACAAGTGTGTGTGTGTGTTTTGAGGCGGGAGGTCTTCGCCCAATTGGTTTCTCTCAACCAGCCCGCCGGAGGCGGCATGTCGGCTTTCCCGTTGGTCCACGAGCCGCTCGAAGTCCTGGCCCCCAAAAGTGAAGCTGTTTCTCTACTGCTATTGGGTTGGATCTTTAGACTTCAACTTTTTGGGTTACCCTCATATTTCCTGTTCACCAGCAAAAGGTTAAACTTGTTGCTAGGGGATCTACAGCAGTCCCAAGGTTGGTTCTGGGTCGCTGGGTGAGGCGCTCGTGAGTGAGGCAAGCAAGAGCACTTCCGGCGGCTGGCCGCAAAGACCGGCGTGGCCTTTGAGGCGGGGAGGAAATGAAGTGGTTGTGGGTCAAGACCGTTTTGGGATCCCATTTTGGTTGGTAGGTGAATTCACAATTAATTTTAGAACCTATTTTAGTGGGGATTGGGATGTGCACTGTAATTACCGAGGTGGTTCTTGAGGTAGGTGAGGGTAGGTGAGGGGTTGATGAGTTTCTACACAGGACACCATAGGGAGCTTAGCCAGTAACTTGTATCTTGAGTGTGACACCCAACCATATCGACCCCGGGCAAGCAGGTTTGAAGCTCTCAGCGAGGACTCCTGCAGGTGCAAACACATGTGCACACCAGTGGCTGGATGTTTGCCCACTTGTTTTGCTGATTTGATTCTTTCATCTTGCCGCCAGACTTTCGTGAGTAGCGTGTAAGTGGCTAAATACATCTATTTTTTAGGTCTCCTAAGTTGATGCTGGAGTGAAGGGTCCCCCCCCCGGAAAACCATGCGGTCTAGGTGCCAACACGGCTGTACTTCGCCAGGACATGCTCTTCTTCGATGACGATCCCTACAACATCCAGGACGGGATGTGAAGTGACTGGCTTCAGGCTTCGGGCTGGAGTAAAAAAGGCCTCGAGTTGAAGAGCTGAAGGAGTTTGTCTTCGCAGGGCTCCTTAAAACATACTTTTTGCAACCATTTGAAACATGGCTTTTAAAGGGAAACCACCATTTACAAGGCAATGTTCAGGTGTATAGTGTAAGGATCCCTACTTCCAAGAGATCGTTTCTTGTTGGCAAGCTGCTTCGGAGAGCATGTCCATTTCAAGCCGCAGGTCAAAGACTAAGTACGTGGGGCTGTCTACCCAGGGGCGGAGGAATGGTTTTCCGAATCTCTGAACCTATGGCCTATGGACAGTCAATATGTTGGGGATGGCCCAGAATGTTCTTTCCTGACACCGGTTTGTCTTGCGCCTTCGCGCTCTTTGTCAGAATTTTAATAGGCGCAGGAAGTCCCCAACACGGCGGGCAGGCTCTGATGGACAAGCACGCGAGCAAATAGTGGCTATGTCATCACACATCAACAAACAAAGACGCAGACGGAAGGTGTCCAAGCACCAGCTTAAGAACATGTGTTCTGCTTTTGTCACCAGATGTCCCCAACATAACAGTAGAAGCCCAGGATTTCCTTGCTACATGATCCCCAAGAGTCTGCTGATGTCCATGCCGGGGTATATAAAACGGAAAGGCGTATGCAAGAGTATGCACCGCCACACTTGCAGGTATTGCGGTTTTGACGAGTCACCTCGGCTGACCAGTCACCTCGGCAAAGCCTGCTCCGGACACCAGTGGGGCAGAGGTGCTTGGTGTTTCCTTTTGTTTGGCGGGGTTTCCTCTAAGATCATCCAACGGGAATATACATGTTCAAGAAGTCCCCTTTAAACACACCACACCAGAGGTGATGCTGTAGATTCTTGTGGCCCGGTGTGTGCTCAAACTTTCAAACCATTCAAAGGCCAAACTAGTAGGACATCAATAAAGCAGGTGATCCTAACTCAGGGATCAAAACGCTTTAGGCTTTAGGCCAATGGCAAGTGAGAAGTTTGGGGGCACCTTTGGGCCAGGATGTATCCCGCCTGGGCGTGACATGTGTGGAGACTCCGGACGGCGTCACCGCAGAATCCTGGGAAGAAGGCCCGGGGGCGATTCAAAAAGGGGTTTCGCATACTCACTTGCCCAAAGCCGACCTTTTGACCTGTTGGTTTCCCCCTTTTGGTGCATTTTTAGTAAAGGTCCCAAGAGGTTAACCTTTCATTTCTGGGTCCTCTGGGCAACCGAGCATATACGGTCTAAGAGGTGAACGGAAAGCCACTGATTTGGCGATGCCAAAGGCATTTCTCCATGTCCCGAGAAAGACCGGTGTGTGTTTGAGTTGGAGTTTCTCCTGACCAGTGGATGACAAAGAGTTTTGACAAGCCAATAAGATTGTCTTCCAAAACTGGTGTGATGCTGGAGATTTCTCACTTGCAACAGGCAAAATCTGAAGGGGGCAATGTCTGGCTTGAGGTTAGTCAGATTGACCAGTTCCTTCACAACTAGACCGAACTTCAAGTCTGGGGTTCCGAGATGCTGGAGAACTCAAATCCCTGCAAAAAACGGAGTGGCTTCCCAAAACCAAAACTTAGTGATCCAGTCATGTTGGAAAAGTGAAGAAGAGACCTCCAAGCCATCAGATTCGCATGGCTTCCTTGTGGGGCCCAGCTCTTCCAGCAGCTTAGGTCCGGATGCGGAAGTTCACCTTTTCCACCTTCATGTCCTGAGACATGTTCTCCAGATAGCTCATGATTTGGTGAGTACCCCTCTGGGCAAGTGCAATGTTGGTTGGGGGGTTTCGGGGGTTGGGGATGTTGGGGGTTGGTTGGGAACAATGCCAACCAATATATCCTCGCGAGATAAACGTCAAGCACGAGACTCCAAATGAAAAGCAGATCAAGTGGGACTCCTTTGAACATGTAAGATTGTGTCCTAAGAGATCTTGAGGCCCTGCCATCAGAACAAAGGCATTTTTGAGAAATATAGTTGACGGATACTTTTGGCGTGGGAAGCACTTGCAATGTTCCAGGATTTTCTAAGTTGTAGCCAGTTCAATAGGAATACCGCCAATGGTCCCGTAGCTTGAAGCACAGGGCTTGTTCACAAGGTATCACTGTTGGCCCCGAGTTGTTCATAGCACCACAAAGGTCCGGAAAATCAAGCAGACGTCACAAAGAGGCTTGCGCGCACACCTATGATGAAACGATTTCTCTTTGGGCGCCCTTACTTTTGAGTCGGTGAGTGTGGGAGCAAAGATCAATGCGCGTTTGCCTCAATTTCTGAGTCTGTCAGCTCAGCCCAGCATGGGCTTTGAAAGCGTGCTTCCTGCAAAAACACCCCGCCCTGCTTTTAAATGGGAACGCCCCTACCAGCGCCATTCGTCAGGTCTGAGGCTTCATGAGAAGCGGTCCCAGGCGCAAAGCCTCCTCGGGTGGGTCCCGAGCGCTGGTTTTAGCACCTAGCCAATGACCCATGGTGGGTTACACTATTTGGCTCCTTCATTTGTTTCTTTGAGCAAAATGCTCTGTTTTCTTTGGGGGGAGGGGGTATTATTGGGTGTCTCGTCCCTGTGACACCAGAGACATGATTGCCAGCCGGAGCAGTGCGGATCCACCGGTTTTGGGGAAATCTTGAGAGGCGTCACTTTTGTGTGCACCCGTTTTGGTCCCGCGGTTCTTAACAGGAGACAGGTTACCTTTTGTTTGTAGCTTTTCAATTCAAGGCGTTTAACGCAGCGAGCTATAGCTTTAGCTGCATAGTGATGGTCCATCCGGAGTTCTCTCATGATGAGGTTTCAACCCGCGGTCGGAGCCGCTTTACTCTGTGCTGGCATTGCGTCATTGATCCATTTTGATGGCGTGTTTTTGTTCGCTTGTGTTCTTCTTTGCTTCTTTTGCCAATCTTCCCACGTGTTTGTTTCGCAAGCTGAACGTGGGCAGGAGAGCGACTAGAATCAGTGTTTGTCTTCCTTCATATCGGTTTGCAGTATTCCCGTCCCTTGCCATTTAGGGGATGCGGTTCATGATGTTAGATTCAGCACTGTGCGCTCACGCACTGTTTGGCCTCTTTGAACTGTTGCCGAAGCTTGGGTTGGGAGCAAGGCCTTAATTGACATGTTTCCCATCGAATCTTGCATGTCCCTCTCAACATGCTTAGCTAGTTTCCTTTTCCGTGCAACTGTACAAGGAGGCTCTGGTGCGTTTCTACTCCTTACTTTGCAAACTTCTCCAGGCTCCAAACTCGTCAATGAAAGAAACCAGCAATAGGAACTTCTACAGGAAATCCTTCGCCAAAAGAACTGAAATTAGTTTCGCTGGTTTCTTAGTGTCCACTTCCATTTGCGTCAGAATATGTTTGTTCCCCCCCTGTTGGTTTTAAAGGGAACCGATTGTACTGCTGCAAATAGGTTCTCATATTTGCCTGAGGGCGAGAAAGCAAATGAGCCACAATCAAAACCCGGGTAAGTGAAGGTTAGTAAGGGACGATCCCAGCCATAAATAGCTGCGGCCGCCTTCTTGCTTGACTGCTATTGGGTTGGATCTTTAGACTTTAACTTTTGGGGAAGTCAAGGGGTTTTCCACTAAACCCCAAACAAGTTAAACTTTTTGCAGGAGGGTCAACAGCAACCAAGCTTAGTTCTGTACATGGTTCTGGGTCGACCTTTTTTGTACCGGGTTTTGTTTGAGACTCAAATGGAAGTCCAGGTAAACCTGTTTGGCGCGTGGAGACAGGCTGGCAGCCCCTGACCTACGGCACGTGAGTCCTGGCATGAGCGAGGAGCGTGTGGATATACCAGGCGAGCGGAAAGCCTCATGGGCTAGTTTGCTTTCGCTTGTTTTTTGGTTTTCCATGGTATGATTGATTCAGTTTGGCTCGGAAACGTATTGTGAGTGAGACTTGTAGGATGTTACCTGCAACATTTATGGAGTGAATGTGGTTTGTTGTTGCGCCCTGCCTCGCCCAAGGTCAGGTGCTACCATTTCCGGTCCTGTGGCATACGACTGGCACATGTGCAGAGATGCCATTCCATTGTCCCAATGGTTTCACCCCATCGCCTTGGGTCCGAAAAGTGCGGCGTCAACGGCTGCCACTGCGTTGCAATCCTCGCGCCTCGGAGGGCTTGCAGCAAGCTCTTTCGGCTGGGACTTCAACTCGAGATGCGGGTTGTTTGGCATGCCGCATTTTCAGGGCCCAATCCCCAGGAGCATTTGGCTCCCTTGTGATGTGTTCAGCATTGCTTGTGTCCATCCAAGCTCTTGTCCTGGTGTGAGATCAGGAGCAGCACACTCCCTGGCAAGTTGGGCACCGTCGTTTGGTGCAGGAAGCATGTGGATCCCTTGATGAGTTAGAGTTCGGATCTGAACACGTACATTTGCAGCATTCATCATGCCTTTGTGTGGGCATGTGTAAGACTGTTAAGACTCCTGTTGGCTGTACGCGTGGGTGTGCGGAATCTCGTTTTGGCTCCTCTGGAACGGTGCGCTTCTCATGTTGTTTGATTGTTGTGGCTTGTCAGGGAGGCCTGCCAGGATTCGATTTCAAGCATCAAGGTCAATATCCCGGGGGCTTTGCAGATGACCCAACACTGATAGGAACAATGATTGCGCTTCCGTTAGCTTCACACGACAACCAGATGTTGACCTCGTAGCCTTGCATAATTTTTCCAACTGGATTTACCGGTGGTGAACAGCAGTCATGCTGACTTGGGGAGGGGTACCCTCAGGCAGATCCCAATGATCAGCATGGTTCATGGTGGCCTCACCAACTTCGCACTTGCCCAAGGCGACAGAGGAGGGCAAGGATGGCAAGGATGGCAAGGATGGCAAGGATGGCAAGGAGGGCAAGGAGGGCAAGGAGGGCAAGGAGGGCAAAGATGCCAAGGAGCGGTTAAGCCAAATACTTCGCGCCGAAATCCCAGAGGCAGACCTGGTAAAACCTTGGATCGTCATTCCCCCCTACCATTCAGATCGCCCACGCCAATGCCTATTTGGTTGCGTGTCACTTGTGCTTTGATGGGACTTGAGTTTGACCCCGTGAAATGCATTCCTTGGGAAGACTCGTATAGACTTTGGATCCCGTGCCAGTGTACATGAGGCCATTTTGCAGCACCAAACCCTAAAAGTCCAATACCCCCAAAGAAGAACGTTGCACAGTGAGTGTGCTCTTTTTTAGGGGGATTTCCTTTTGGTGTTCCTTTTGGTTTCCCTTTAATTTGGTTTCCCTTCAAAACCAACCAAAAAAGGATACCCTTGAAACAAAGTCCTTTTGGTTTCCCTTTGAAGCCGACCAAAACAAAGGCGTACCCTCCAAAGAAAGGACGCCCAATGTCTCCACACCTCGCGAGTCTCAGGACTCCGCGAAGATTGGAGCCAAGCTCTCGGAGAAGCAGCGGCCTGGCATCGAAAGGGGCTGAGAAGCGGGGGAGTGTTTGCGGGTCTCTCGGATTGAACCATGAAAACCAGGGCTCGTAGTTGATGAACATGTCTAGTTTTCATTCAACCTGTTTCTTTTTTAGATTATAATATTTGTGTGTGTGTTTTTGTTCCCGAAAACCATGCGACATGTGTCTACCCGAGCGAAATTCCACTGTTCCAAACCCATAAACCCGTGAGCTAGTGCAGCTTTTTGGACTAGAAAGAACGGGCGATATGTTTTTCTCCCCGCTCGAGTTGCCATGGGATTGAGGCAGGCAGCGCTGGAACGTCTCCGACAGCGCGCTCTGAAGCCGCCCGCAGCCTCAGGGCGTATCCAGGCGTCTATGGTGAGATGTTGCAGAGGCATGGGGCTCACGAAATGTCCCACAAACACTACTGGGATAGACTTAGCATACATTTTACATTTGACCAGTGAGTCAAAGTGAAGCAAAGAATAAAGCATACATTCTATGACTTGGCCTAACTTTACGCATCGCATATCGTTTTGCCTGTCCATTTGGGCAGTTAGTGGGATGTGTTGGCCCATCGGAGTTGGTGCGTAGGGCTTAAATCTTCTCACACTCGCCTCCCCTGTTAATTAAATGTGTACAGTGAGAAACAATCTCCCATGGGGATGGCGAAGCCTTGGTTACAAATTTCGGACCAAGATTATCAAGTGTGTAGGTGAAGCGAAGCAAGAGCCTCACAATTTGGGAGGCCCTCCTTTTGTCACATTCCCATTTCACCATGCATTCCAATGGAGAACACCATCTCATGGTGGACATGCATCCCCTACTTATCGTGTCCACCAAATGGGTCCCTTGTCCACAGCCCGAACCTGGGAAGCCTGATGGCTCGGCAGTGGTGGCATGACTCATGGGTACGCATTTGTTTGTCGGAACGGGAAGCAAGCAGAACGGAGAAGTTGGTATAAATTGTATGCATGATACGTGCGTGCATGCGAACACACATACAGTACATACATGCGTGCGCAATGACATGTATACAGATGCATTCAACAAACAGACACACACACACACACACACGCACTGCAGATACCTTACATTGCGGCAGACAAGCACAGTACATACACCATGCACTACGTTGTATTGCATTGCATTGCATCCCATTGCAGTCCATTACCTTGCATTGCATTGGATTAGATTGCACTACGTAACATGCATACATTACGATAGACAGACAGGCATAGACATATTGTGTTGCTAATTGTCAGTAGAAACAGCCTAGTCTATATGGGTATGGGTCAAAACAAAACCACCAGGGGACTGCAGCTTTTAGTCAGGGTTCCATTTTCGGTACGCATTTTTTGACCCACAGCCATATCGGGAAAATTATTGAAAGGGACCAAGGAACTCCCGGGCGCAAGTCTACGATCGCCCCACCGAACAGATTCCTATGGGTCCGACCAATCGGAGTTAGAGGTTGGCCGATCCCCCACTTTGGCGTCATGGAGAGAACTGGTGGGAGCAGATCAGACTTTGGAGCTTCCTTGTACTTAGCATCGCTCAGCTAACCCCAAATCTTTAGGATGATTTGCGGCTGTAGGCAAAGAGTCAACCCTTGGCAGGAAGCATCAGCTTGAAACTTATGTATTTGCCATTGCAACCAGCCAAAACCCCAAAAAAGCTTTTAGTTGTTGTCCTTCGGCGTTGCTTTGCCTGGTTCCTTGTTGTACTTGTGCGGCATTTGTTGGGTTGCATCCGCTCCGGAAGGCCCAAAGAGGCTGAGCCAGGCACGGGCAGGGGCAGAGGGGTGGGTGGAGAGTGCCAGGCGATGGCTTTCCTGCCACCATTTAATTCCTCAGATTTCAACAGGACTTAGGTTTTGCCCGCTGGTTCCAGCAACCGGTTGCCAGAAGTCTTGCCAGATCTTTTCAGGGATCTCTGGAGCGACGGCGACAGTTTTTCTAGACGTTTGGTGGTCAGATGAGACTCAAACTCAAGGCTTCAATTTTGAACACCTAACAATTTAACGAGGCTCGACAAAAACTGTCCTGAAATGACTAATGACACTCGCCAACATCAAGATGTTGGGAACATCAGGGCGTTAAGGGTCTGGAATGCGGCGTATACGCGATTCTATCCGCCGCCAGAAACTAGGCATGATGCAGGTGGCGGAAGCCAGATTCTTTGCAGTGTCTCATTTGAGATGAAATTCAAAGGTTGGAATCAGAGTGCTTGCAGTTCCAAGCCGAGCTCATCTTCAAGATGAACAGGCAACAGACGGCGAGGTTGGTACCATGTTGGAGGTGTTTCCCTGGGTACTGAGTTGCTTGTTCTTTCCCTGACCATTTTTTCCTGGCGTCTTAGCTTTACATTGCGGAAGACCGTAGTGGACAGATAGTTCAGATTTCTTTGGTCCCATTGGCCCAAGAATCGGACATCTATATCAAGGTATCGGGGGAGTTTGACAGTGGCAGTCCATTTTACTTGATGCTGCTGGTTTTGTTCTGAAGCGCCTTGTTAGGTACAAAGTCTAAGGATCGAATGCTTGAATGATCTGACAGATTGGATTATCAAGTGTATTTCTCTTGGTGTAAAACTTCCCATTGCCTCATAGATTCGGGCATGGCGATTTCAGCAAGTGAGAGGATATGTGACCTCACCCATGATGAAGCTTCCTGTGGTGGAATGCGTCCCCCGATTTTTGAAATAGCTTGGACTCGCTGCACGACTCCGCGCGGCGATGTCCGTCGCTGGGCTCAGCGTCTTACGTTTCCTGTCGCCTTGGCCGGATTTCGGCGGCATGTGCCTTGGTGGCACCATGAGCTCGCGGGCCACTGGCTGGGTGACCGAAGCCCATTGTGGTGGGTTGGCGTAAGCCTCACACCATCTACCCATAGTGAGAGAAGGCTGGGGGCTTGCCATGGCCATGGCGTAACCCTCGCACATACCCATAGTCCTGCGAGAATGATGGGCTTGCGCCCAGTTTCTATGATTCCAATATTTTCCAAGCAAACACAAATATCTCAAGTCTGAAGGGGCGACATAGTCATGTGGATGGCCCATGTTGCTATCATTGGAAAGGGTGATTTGCTACAACCAAGCAGGGACCGCAATGAGTTCCCCAAGCAGACCACAACCACCAGGCCGCCCGAAGTACAGTGTTTGCATAATCTTTATCATATTTCAGGCGTCAGGCGACACTGTACCAAAACAAAGTCAACATGGAGCATACCTGAAGTCAACTGCCAAAGGACGCCATGATTTCAGAAGCACTGGGAACTTCACTATCACATCAACATCACAACAATAGGCAACCTTTTTCTTTTTCAGTAAACGCATCACGCTCTCTCCTGTCTATTCTAAGCGTTGATGCCCGTTGTTTGTTTCCCTGATACTCTACGCAGTACTTGGAGGGCAGGAATGAAACCAGTCGAGGGATCCGCTGGACAACAAACCGGAACGTTCACTGCTCTAGCCCCCCCCACCAGTCTCACTAGGCATAGGTCTTCTTCTTGAGGCTACGATTTCTGGACTATTTTTTAAAGGAAACCCAAACGGGAAACGGCCCATTCTCATGAATTCACCGTTTTGGGGCAGCCCCATATGGGTATTGGTCAACATTAAACGACCAGGACATTGACCGGCTCTAGTCCTTGGTTCCATGTACCAGGGCGGGCAACCCATTTTGGGGTTACCCGATTTTTCACTCACAGCCATGATTCACCATCAACTGCATCATCGGACTTCTTCTTCTTCTTCTTGTTCTTCTGGGTCTTCTGCTTTTTTCGACATCTGGCTTTGGCTCAACAAAACTGTACCAAAATGGAACCTTGGTAAGTGGAAACATGGACCAAAACCCGCGGTTTGCCTCTCAGCTGGTTTAATTGTAAACGCTTCGCGTTGCCCGCCTCGGCCCAGCCTAGTTTGAGGGAAGGGTCAGGAACACCGAAATCCAGTGTTGGGAAGGTCCGAATACCTGAAGCTGGCTCCAGACAAGTCAGACAAGCCGGCCTCGCCTGGTTGGGCTGGGCCACAGGCTAGTCTCAGACACATCAGATAAGCCTGCGCTGGGCCTGAAGCTAGTCTCGGGCAGCTTGGCTGGACCTTGCTTGCGTGGGTTGTTGGTTGAGCTGAAGCTAGTTTACGGCGGGCTGGGCAGCCGCACTGAGGGGGCTGGGCTATGGCTGGGCTGGGCCTGAGGCCAGTTTCAGACACGTCAGACAGGCCTGCAGGCGGACTGGGCTGGGCTAGACGCTAGTTGAGCCCAGGCTGGTGAGGCCCAGTCTCGGCGCTAGATAGGCTGAGGCCTGCGAGTCTCAAACCGGGTGGGGGCCTGAAGCTAGTCTCAGCCACGAGGCTGCGAAGCCATGGGTGGTGCTGGGCAGCTGGATTATGGTGTTGGTTGCGCCTGGAACTTCGGCTGGCTGGGCTGAGCTGTGCTTGGGCGGGTCGCTGGATGGGCTGAGGCTGGGTAGCGAGTTGCTGGCTAGGCTGGGCCTGAGGCCAGTCGCAGACACGTAAGACACGCCAGCAGGCGGGCTGAGGGACTGAACCTGAGGCTAGTCTCACCTTGAGACCAGTCTCAGACTGCGCCGAAGGGGCCTGGTCAGCCTGGGCTGCTGAGTAGCTGGCATAGCTTGAGACCAGTCTCAGACTCTCAGCAAACCTGACCTTGGCACACTGGGCTGAGCCTGCTGGTCGGCTGGGAGCTGGGGGCCGGTAGTGGCTGGCATGCCCTGAGATGCGCTGGGGCCCAGGCTTTGGGCTGGGCCTGAAGCTAGTCTCAGCCACGAGGCTGCGAAGCCGCTGGGCTGAGCTGTGCTTGGGCGGGTTGCTGGATGGGCAAGGCCTGTTTCATACACACTTGGGCCTGAGGCTGGGTGGCGAGTTGGCTGGGCTGGGCCTGAGGCCAGTCGCAGACACGTAAGACACGCCAGCAGGCGGGCTGAAGGACTGGGCCTGAGGCTAGTCTCAGGCTGGCATACTTTGGGCCAGACGCGAGCAGGAGGTCAAGGCCTGGCCAGCCTGGGCTGAGTTGCTTGGGCAGCCGGACTGAGGGGCTGGGGCGCGTCAGACGGGCTTGGTGGCTGGCATAGCTTGAGACCAGTTTCAGACACGTGAGACTGGTCGTTGGCCTGAGGCCAGTCTCAGACACGTTAGACCAGGAGGTCATGCTTTTCAGGACAAAAAAGCAATTTTTTAGTGATTTTCGCAATTGTCAGCACATTTTCGACAAAAATGGACCCATGGAGCTGGACGCCGACGAACCCCGAAAATTTCAAGGCCCGCCGGACAGGATTTTGGGTCCAGCCGACATGGGTTGGGGGGGGCGGCCCGGCAAAATTTTGGTCGGGGAGGGGGTTGGGGGAGGGGAAAAGCGAAGATTCTCTTTGGAGAAGAGATCTGAGCGCCCTTGGCCCCTTTGGGGCCGAGGCGAATTTTGAGATATTTTATGCCGCAGCCATCTGAACGGTATCCGCATTTTCTCCAACCTGACCTGGATCCCTTGCCTTGGCTTCGCTTCGACCGGGCAGGTTTCGAGGCATGTGGCGGCTGTGCCTCCTGGCCGTAGCTCTCGGGGAGCAGGCGCCTGGCCGGCTGGAGGGCCGTCGGCGGAAGCTGAAGCCCGGAAAGTGGCCCACCAGTCCCAGGCAACTATTGTGCTGATGGAAAGCGGCCCAAACAGCAGTCCCAGCGAACTATTGTGCGATCTTTTAAGAGGGAATTCATCTACGGAAGGTAATTGTTAGTTCTCCCACAGGATTTAGCCTTAGTTACCCACAGAAAAGGGGCTATGCCATCTACTTTTACTCAAGTGCGAGGATGGCTTGAAAGGACATGGCCATGATCTACCCGACAGGTTCTGATGACACATTTTGCATTGTCACTCTGGGGAGGGGGTCCTTTGTATTCCTCCCTGACAAATGAAGTCAAGAAGCAAACCAGAAACCTCCAAATCAAACCGCCTCCAGTAGGGTTCCTTCTGTCAGTTTCCAAGAGCTAGTCGACACGGAACCCAAGGGGAGTACCCTCAAAAAGTCCGCACCCACATGGGTGTGGGGGTTGCCTTGATGGTAAGATGTTCCTCCCGACCGAGGTTCCCCAAAGTGATAAGTCTCTAGATTGGCACAGGAATGTGTTGGACACCCGGGCCCAAGAGATACAGCCCCGAACTGGGGAGACAGCAGGAGACTTGGGTTTCTCAACCTGGAGAAAAGTTTGATTGGGCTCAGTCAACCAACCCAACTGAGTTCAAAATTCCGGTGTCCAGAATGTTTTCATTTGGGTGTGGTTCTCAAAATGAACCGATCGGAGGGGTTAATTCCGCAGGTTTTGGTCCATGTTTCCACTTACCAGGGCAACCCATTTTGGTACTGGTTTTCGAGCCACTGCCATTTCGGTCAGTTGACCGCCATCTTCACAAGTAGATCTCGATAATGTAATACCAATGAACATGGAACCTGACAGGAGGGTCCTGGAAGACTATGTTCCATTCAAAGAGGCCCCCTGTCAGGTTCCATATTACTTGGTGGGAGGGTATATACTCGTGGATTGGTTCAAGAAATTGTGATCATGTTTTCGGGATTTCCGTACGATCCAAAATCCACTTAAATCGTATTCCGAGCCTTAAGAACATCCCAGCTTGGAAGCAGCGGGCAATTTGGGATACCGGGACCATCCCTTAAATGATCTTGCTGGTGCTCAGTAGGGAATGAGGGCATGACCCCTATAAATCATCCCTTGTGGTTTCCTTAAAGGGAATCCCAGTGTTCAGTCCCACATTCTCTACTGAGCACCAGCAAGTTATGGTTTGCTTCTTGGATCCAGGTGTCTCACGATCCCAACTTGGAACCTTCAAAGGCCTCTGCCGGCATCTTTGACGGCCGGCAGCGAGCCGGTCTTTCAAAAGCACAGCGCTGCCGCCTCATCTTCAGAAAAATCCCTTGTTGCGGAAGAAAGGGCAACAAAAACACTAGCACCTCCTTTGTTCAGAGAGCAAACCCCTGGATTTGGAGGATGGATTTGCGGGGACGGATGGGTGAAGGCAATGAGCATCAGAAGGCACAGCTCTGGCACCAAAAGCGCGCCTGTCCCGCGCATCGCGCCCAACGCTGGCCATTCCGCAAACTTCAGACTCTGACAGCACAGACTTGCTGGCGCAGATAGGGAATGTGGGCAGAAAAAAAACAGATATTCCCTTAAAGGAAACCACGAGTTGGATGGTTTTCCCCAGAGTCTTTCCATTTCTCATTCCCCACCCGATTTCTCGCACCCATCGCGAGCAGATTGGCCGCCCAAACGTCGCAGGTGCCGAGCTTCCGGAACTACCTCAAGGCCTTTGGGAAGGCCTGGAGAAACGCCACGCGGAGCGCGTCTCGGTTTCGGTGCCAAAAAAAACGACTCGCTTTGGTTGGTTTTTCAATTCGAGGGCTGCCCTACTACCTACAGTGCCACTGGATTTCGGAACCCTAGGGAAAGTAATTCAAAGAGGGTTCGCACGGCAACTTGGTTTTCCGAATATTTGGAAACGTTTGAAAGGTCAGCATGTATTCCGCTCGGTCCAATCGCAAAACCTCGTAAGCAGCTTGGATAGGAAGAGCAACCGGCTTATTTTTTGGCTGTGGCAACTGTGGCCGGATCCTTTGTTCTCATCTAGCTCGAGTGTTTGTTTGGTTCGGGTTTGCATGCAGCCGCTCCCCGGTTATGAACCATACTACTAAGGAAGAACCAAGGGGCACTGGACAGTTGGAGCGGTTGCCTGACACCTTGTTGCCTGGCGAAGTATTTGGAGAGACCCGGATACGGCGTGCCGATTTGTCTTTTATCCGCCGCACACACGGTGATTTGACAGCAACTAAATCATGGATGAGAGGTATGCCCATCCAGCACGATGGGAAGACTTAGCAAGCGAGCACCCATGATGCCGAGGCAGAT
>CAUJNA010003230.1:255000-290000 GCA_963377175.1 Effrenium voratum
TTGATGTCTCTTTGGGAGGCGGTTTGGCCTCATTTAGCTTCCAGGAAGTTTTGGCTAGACTTTGGAAGTTGTTCTTGAAGTTTTCAGGGGCTTCCTTGAAGTTGCTTCAAGGTTCCTGGAAGGTTCCCTGAAGTTCCTCGAAGGCTCCTTGAAGCAGCTTTCGGCCACTGAGCCTGTGGCTCAAGATGTCCAGTCAAAGAGGGCAAAGGGTGGACGATGTCTGTCCCTTGCCTCAGGAAATATGGTTTGGTGCAGATTAGTAGCAAGTCACATGTGAGCCAAGCTGCCAAAGCAGGAAGCCTGGATCTGGAAGCACCAGTGAAAGGCTTGCTTATCATTGGTTGTTGGTTGGTTTTAACCGATTGGTTTGCTGGTTGGCTGCCTGGTTGATTCGCAGTTTGGCTGGCTGACTGGCCGGCGGTTTTTCTGACACATGAGCAAGAGTTTGCTGAAGGCGAGCAAGGGTTTATCAACAAGAGCTGAAGGCCTTGCCTCTCGCATTCTTTAGGAAAAGGTGCCACCAAGTGGAGCAAGGGAGTTGCGACTGCTTGGGACCACAAGCCACTTTTCCACAATGACGCCACAGATGTGCCATTGAGACAAGACCAGCACATATGCTGACCGCCCATCATCCGAGGGGACAACAGTATCCATGAACCTCCCCGGGTCAGTGAATACCTTTCGAAGAAGCTCATTGAGATTTCTTGTTGGTGGGCTTGAACAGGCAGACATTCTACGTGGAGAGAGGTGTCTTGGTTTTTCGCTGGCCTCCCCCCGCTTTTTGGAATGTCGTTGAATGTCGTGTTCCTTCCGACGATGAAGAACCAGCGGCACGAGGCGATTATAGTGCATTGCGTAGGGCCACGCATAAAGACGTCACGACCGTGACCCCCGATGCTTTACTGCCTGAAGCAGGAGAAGGACTGTCAGATTGGCTGGGCTTAGACGCTTGTGAGTTGAGAGCAGGCCTGCCAGCGTGGAAGAATAAGTCGAACGTGACTGGTTCTGCAAGTTCGGGTCGGGGAATAAATCATATTTTGCAGCGCAAATGACATTTGCATGTTGGCCGGCGCTGTGATGCTTAAGTTAGCACGCGCAAAGTGAAGCCAAGCACAGGTGTGGTGTTCTACGTGGCCCTTAATTGAGCCTCCTGCATGCGCAGAAACACGTAGCAATTTTTGTGAGGAATTTTTGTGCTGTTTGTTCGGGTTGTTGCTTGACGATGAGTTTTTTTGCCTCCCAGATCCGGAATAATGCGTTTTGTTACAAAAGCCGGCCTCTGAGGGACAGTTTCTATCAAGTTGCTGGCGAATTTTTTGCGCTGGCGGAGTGAGTCAGGGCTGATCTTCCGAATTTGGGCTCAGTGGGTCGGATGGCACATTTGGAGATCCTACCTGCCTCCGTCTGGGTTCATACCCTTCCTCTTTTTAGAATCATCTCTGAGGGGCTAAGACGTTCCTGCTTTGTTCTTTGGTTGCAAC
Organism: Effrenium voratum; assembly: GCA_963377175.1. Lineage (NCBI taxonomy): Eukaryota > Dinophyceae > Suessiales > Symbiodiniaceae > Effrenium > Effrenium voratum. Next base: position 256,482 of record CAUJNA010003230.1, read on the forward strand.
GTGTCTTTGGATTGCGTGTGGCCTTTGAGTAGCGGGCAGAGGAACTTGGGTTACTACTTCTTTGTTTCTGTGCGAGTGGTTTTTGGATTGTGTGTGGCCTTTGCGTAGAAGGTAATGAAATTCGGGTTGTTGTTTGAATGCGTTTCCGGATGTGATTTTTATTTGGGCCTTTGGTGTGTTTGCAAATTTTTATTTCTAATGTTTCGAGCTAGCAGTTTACGTCGATTGCATTATCGTAGGAGGCTGAAGGGCCGTTATCAGGGGGGGATGATGCATCGTCATTGAAAACATCGTCAGCAAGTGGCCGCAAAGCTTGCTTACCTTTCGGCAGTGGGCCGAACTTAAACACCACCTGCGCCAAAATGAACCTCATTGCCCCGACCGCTGTCATTGCCGCCCGGCGCAGCCTGGCAAACGCGCGGGCCAGTTCAAGTCGTATTGATGCGGCTGTAGTCCGGCTTTCATTTGGCTGCGCTTTCCTTCGTTGGCGCGCGTCGGGCGTAGCCCCTCCTCGCGCGTCCTCTGGTCCATGCCCCAGCACTGTGCCAAGCGTCCCAAACCTGAACACGCCAGCTCAAACTGTTTTGAAGTGCGTGAGCCACTCTGTTTGCGCAAGCGTTGCAAGGAGCTGCGCCCCCTTTCCTCTGCGTGGACGCAGGAAGATTATAGCTTCTAGGTTGCATTTTGCCTTCAGAGTTTCAAGAAAATACACTGGGCGCAAACACAATGAAGGTGGGTGAGTTTGTTCCTCCGTGGGCATTGTCCATACTCTGACTAGGAACTTATTATGTCATGTGCCTGCTGGACTATTGGAAGCAACAACAAGCCAAGAAGAGAAACGCCAAAGCATACGTCGAGGTGGAAAAGGCAAGGGCCCGCGCAAAAGAAGGCCAGAGGCAAGAAGCAAAAGGCAACACTTGGCAGGGAAAAGAGAACCCTCAAACGGAACCAAAACCATGCGGAAGCGCAACACGCAGTAGGCTTGCTCTTTCAGGCTCCCTCCACAACCCTTGGCGCGTGGGCCTGCTGCAGCCGGCAGATGGCAAAACAGCGTGTGGCTGACATTGTTTTCACCACGGCAAAAGCCCTAGCCAGAAAATTGGCTGCGCCACACATAAACGGCCACGCAGCATGCTCACATCGCGGCAACTTGTCTGACGCAGACTCAGCAAGTCAGAGAGAGAGAGAGAGACAAGAGAGTGGAAGAAGAAAGAAAGAAAAAACGAACGACAGAAAAAAAAGAAAGAAAATAAAGAAAGAAAGAAAGAAAGAGAGCGAGAAAGAGAAAGAGTGAGAGAGAGAGAGAGAGAGAGAGAGAGAGGGAAGCCGAAGGAGAGAGCGGAAGAGGAGGCTTGCGAGATTTGTTTTGATTTGAGCAGTGTGGCTTTGTGCGGCTCAGCTTTTCTCGACCTCGCTCCCACGAAGAGCTACTGTGTGTGTTTTGGAAGTGAAGTAAATGTTGCTGGTTGGGTGAGGCTCTGGGCGTTGCCAGGAATGACGCAAGGAGCAAGTGCCTTTTGTGCTCTGTTGCCAAGACGCCTGACAATGCGTCCGTCCAGGCAGCAGGTGCAATCATTAGTGGACGCGTTGCTGCCAGCATTGCTGGCCTTGAACTTGGGACAAGAGGAGGCAGCGGTGCAGATTGCCTGGCGCACTCATAAGGCCACGTTTGGGGAAGATCCCAAAGCCCAGAAAGCAGGTCAGTCGACCTGGAGCAGGCGTTTCAACGAGCGGAAGTTGCACAAGTGGCCGTTTGAGCAAGAGCAGGGCCAAGAGCGCTTGATCAGCTGGACAAGCGTCTCGAACTCAAGGCCGTAGGTGCCCCGCAGGAAGGCAAAGCGTGTGTGGAAAAAGGGGCGCTTTGTCTTTGATGTCAGAGTGTGTGTGTGGATGCGCGTTGCGTTTTTCGTGGCATTCACCTGGGGGGTAGTGGGTCTTGGCCATAATTGGCTGAACGGGAAAATGAGCCTGCTATAATTCTGGACACCTTGAAATGCCTCATAGTTTGCAACGGGGCACCAAAGAGCGTGTCAAACAAGGGCTCAAACAAGAGGTTGCTAAAGAAGCCCTGTGATTGACACATCGGCGCCGGCAGGAGATGCGCGGCGCGGCGCCCGGGCAGGCTTGGGTGTTGTACTTAGAAAAGCGCCAGAGTTGGATTCCCCCTTATGGAGGACAAGCAATCGCGCAACGTAGTTTCAATCTGTGGAGAAAGTGGGTATGTCTAGAGCTGCGAGACCAGTTTTGGATAGGTTCAACAGGAAACTTGAAAGAAACAAAGCGCTTGAAAACAGCTTTCAGTTTGAAACATATCCAAACGTTGACCCGCGCTCCATGAAGACCTGGTTGGTTCAGCTCACAAAGCCCATGCGGGCCTGCGTGTTGACAGTTGAGTATCGCCGAGATGCAATCCACGATGCTGTCAATCCCCGCCATGTGTTATGCATGGATTCGCTTGCTTGATCCACAAGAATGTGCAGCAGACCTTATGCGCGATTGTTTGTTATGACCGACGTACGGGCCCGCTTGAGATCATGGGTTTCATTCCGGATGTGTGATGCGTGACATGTCAGTGCGTTATATTGGGGTCTGACCATTGGGTTGTTTTGTGAAAATCCTGGTGCCAAGCATTGAGCAAGGGGTCTCAAGGGGTTGCGAAAGTTTGGGAAGGTTGACAAACATGTTTTGGCCCACAGCAACTTGACTGCAAGTTTCATGCAGCTTGAGGCGAGAGTTGACAACGACGTAGTAATTTTGAGGTAGGTTGACATGTTGCATTCTGATGCTAGGATTGCGCCTCTTGATTGTGTGTCTGCGGACTTCCCTCAGCATTAAGAAGAGACTAGCTTCCTATCACCGACCATTGGTGGTACGAATTGAGCAAGTTCAAGGCCGTACGATTGCCCAGTGCAAGGTCGTAAATTATGACAGCCAATGGCTTCCTATTGTTGACAGCGCCAGTGATGTGTGTTCCGTGTTCCCTTGGAAAGCATGATTCGTTCCCAAAGGTCACATGGACACACTTCGCAGGATCACCTGAAACAAACAGGTAGACAGAATTGTTGAGAAGGTCCATCAGTCACGGCGCATGACCCAAGGGGCAGGGGTGCAAACGAAAAAATGTACGTTTGCAAATCAACTCATCTTTTTCGCGTTGCGCAAACAAGCGGTGAAGCTGCGTTTAATTTTTAAGTGAACCGTCAACATGCATCACTTCCGTTTGGCCGGCCTATGAGCTCGGCTCCCTGAGTTGCTGACGTCAACATGGTGGCAAAAACTACGAAACACGAACCAACACCCGGTACCATTTGGTGGATGTTTGGCTTGTTTCTGCAAAGATATGCTGGTTGTCCATTTACCAGTCCGCGGATCCTGTTGGGTTTGGAGAGTGTTTGTGTAATCGCAGCATCGGCCAGTGATCTCCCTTTGCAGGCACAGCCTTTGCTTAAAAGTGGGAGAGCCAAGAAGCACCTGGGCCGCAACGGGATCGAGTCTTTCTTGTTGAAATCCGGGTTTCTGGAAAAGACAGGGACACCCTGAAAAAGGCATTCTGCACGTCTATGTTTTCCTCGACAGGGGGAAAGCTCGAAAACTCTTTGGTGAACATGATTGGCGTTTGACGTGTTTGCATTTTTGAACACAAGTTCGATTGAATCCCCGAAGGCCCCGCTACAAACACCACCCACAGCGGACAGCCAGGGGGAACTCATCCTGAGCTTCGTCCTGAACTAGTGAAGCTACAGCTTCAGATGTTGCAATCATAATGATCACGCCTATTTTAGCCGATGAAGACTCTTGTTGTTGCGATCTCTCACTTGGGCTGGTGAGCAGTATTTGTTAGGTCTGATGGAATTTGCACACGAATGGCCTTTAGCATTGTTGTGGCTTGGCAGAGCAAGACCCTTCTGAGCTCACCCTGACTGGTGCTTGGGGTTGGCGGTTTGGAGGTCAGTAGATACCCATTTGGCTTCGCACCAAGAAGTTATTCAAAACCGAAGCCACCAGTCCAAGCCGCACTGAGGGATGTGGCTATGGTTCTCCAAGGAATGCATTGCACCCTCTGGGACTCGAGGGGCGCTTCGCAATCCTTGCGTTCCCAGAAACGGCCGCCTCACAATTGGTCACCTTCCTAAGAATCGTTTGACTGTCCCCACGTTGCGCAAAACGGGTCCATGTTTAGTCAAGATCGCGCAGAGTTGACCTTTGAGCGGTTTCGCGAAGTCCGCCAAACTCGACACTGTGGCCTTGAACAACCCTTGAAGTGGTTCAGCCATCAAACAGCTTCTGCGCTTGTTGGCAAACCTGCGGGCTTTCTGGACCAGGGGCGGACGGATGCTCACTCACCCATGTCTTTGTTGTTTGGTACTTGTTCGTGTCGGGTTGGTGAAGTGTACATGAGCTTTGTGGAGCGGCGTACGGTATTTTTGTTTCTGAGAGAGTTCTACTGCCGTGATGTTTGGCCAACCATACCATTTGACCAATGAAGCAACGTGTTAGTAAATTAAGAATCAATCCAATCAATGAATCAACCAAATCAATCAAATCAATCAACCAATCAGTCAACCAATCAATCCATCGATCAATCAAACAACCGATCGATCGATCGATCAATCGACCACTCAACAAAGCAGTCAATCAATTAAGTCAAACCCAAATGACATGAAATAAGTGAAGTGCAGTTATTCATCCGTCCGGCCGTCTATCCATCCACCCATGCATCCATCAATCAATGAATCGATGAATCAACTAATCAATGAATTATTGAAGCCGTGGGTCGGTGAACCAATGGATAAAATCGCTGAATCACTGAATCGATAAATTAATTAATGCATGGAGGAATTGAATGAATGAATGAATGCATGCATGCATGAATGAATGAATGAATGAATGAATGAATGAATGAATGAATGAATGAATGAATGAAATGAAGGAATGAAGGAATGAAGGAATGAAGGAATGAAGGAATGAAGGAATGAAGGAATGAAGGAATGAATGAATGAATGAATGAATGAATGAATGAATGAATGAATGAATGAATGAATGAATGAATGAAGAAAGGAATGAATGCAATGAATGAAGATGTGAAGGAATGAAGGAATGAAGGAATGAAGGAATCAAGGAATGAATGAATGAATGAATAAATGAAGAAAGGAATGAATGCAATGAATGAATGAATGAATGAATGAAATGAATGAATGAATGACTGAATGAATGAATGAATGAATGAATGAATGAATGAATGCATGAATGAATGAAGGAATGAAGGAATGAAGGAATGAAGGAATTAATGAATGAATGAATGAATGAATGAATGAATGAATGAATAAATGAAGAAAGGAATGAATGCAATGAATGAATGAATGAATGAATGAATGAATGAATGAAATGAATGAAGGAATGAAGGAATGAAGGAATGAATGAATGAATGAATGAATGAAGAAAGGAATGAATGCAATGAATGAATGAATGAATGAATGAATGAATGAATGAATGAATGAATGAATGAATGCATGAATGAAGGAATGAAGGAATGAAGGAATGAAGGAATGAAGGAATGAAGGAATGAAGGAATGAAGGAATGAATGAATCAATGAATGAAGAAAGGAATGAATGCAATGAATCAATGAACTGATCGAATTAATTAATGAAGGAAGGAATGAATGACTGGCTGAATGAATGAATGAATGAATGAATGATTGAAGGAATTAATGAATAGTGAACGAATGAACGAATGAACGAATGAGCCAACCATTGCATGCACCAATCAACCAGTTAATCAATGAACGAATCATTCATTATTTCAATCAATCAATCAATCAATCAATCAATCAATCAATCAATCAATCCTTCCATCCATCCATCCATCAATCAATCAAACAATCAAATCAATGAAATCAAATAAATAAATCAATCAATCAATCAATCAATCAATCAATCAATCAATCAATCAATCAATCAATCAATAAGTCAATCAACCAACCAACCAACCAATCAAATCAATTCACTTCAATTCAAATCAATCAGTCAGTCAGTCAGTCAGTCAGTCAGTCAGTCAGTCAGTCAGTCAGTCAGCCAAATTCCGTTTGTCACGCTTGGGCCCCGTTGCATTGGCTGGAGGTCATTGCCGGAGTCTGTGGACTGGCGCAAGCACAGCCCGCCGGTGGTCACTCCAGTGAGGAGCCAGGGGCACCCAGTGAGCTCGCGGATTTGCATCCCAAGCCATAGGTGTCCTATGGTTTGTTTGAGCTTTAAACAAATGATTGCGCTGGCTTTGGTCGTTTCCGTTTTCAAATGCGAGATAGTTTTCCAAAAGGTTACCTATGATCCAAGTAAGGTAAACTCGTTCATCCAACTTTAGTTTTGACGTGTGTCTCAAGGTACTGCTAAGCCAATACTTCTCATTCATGAGGCTTCAATTTGGAGACAATCCCATGTGGTTTTTGTACCGGACACCCCAGAAGTGAGACTTTGCATCCACTTGCTTTCGATGCTGTTGGGTGTTTTGAGTTGTCGCTATAAATATCTACAGGTACTTGGGTCACGGGTTCGCGAGCGCATTCAACTTTGAGATGGCAAGCGCATTCAATTTTGGGATCGCACGCGTATTCAGTGTTTAAACCCATGCTTGATCGCGTGGCAGGCGCGCTGCAGTGTTTAAACCCATGCTTGATCGCGTGGCAGGCGCGCTGCTTTGTGGAGCGGCCTGACGTAACTGAACCCCCCACCACCCCACCTTGCAATTAACCCAGAACGCAGCTGCGCGCTCACGGAGTAATGAAGGAACGCTCGGCAATCAACCCAAAACGCCACGCAGTTATGAGATCCGCCCCCCCCCCTCCCCCCCTCCCCCTCAAGCAGCCCAGAGCGAAGCAGGCGCGCCATAATGAGCCACCCCAACCCTTTTCCCCTCCAGACGGCCATTTAGGATCGAAGGCGAGCAATTTTGGGATCGCAAGCGCGTCCAGTTGGTTCGCGTATGCCTTCCAAGTGACCTGCAAGAGCGCCGCAGCTCTGTGAGCGACCGGTGAACCCAGAATTGCGTGAAAAGTGGTCCAGCCACCGGTACTTGGGGATGGCCCCACTTAGTTCACTCATTCCACCCCAAGTGATCGAAAACCAGCCGCTAGGCGGCCTGCGGACAGCTCCAGCAAAGGTAGCAGCGCCTGGCATGGCCGTCCGCGCTGTGTGTTTTACATAGAGAACGACGAATCGCAACATAGATGCTGCTGCGCAACGCCAGTCCTATAGCAACTCAGGCGGGTGCAAGTGAACCGGCCATGGTGTTACCGTACCGCCGAATTTCCTAGCCCTGACAGTGAACAGCGGGCGCCTTTGCAAGACAAGCTTTTCGACTGCCAAAAGCGGTTTTTGCGCGCGCTGAGAGCACACACGCGCGACTGCCCGCTGATGGTGGAATTCGCAGCACCCAGCTGTGACTGGCTTTGCGCTATGCAGATTGCAGCCGTTTCAATCAGCTTTCCAGGTGTTTTAAAGCTCTCCAGGCATGCGTGGCAATCCCTCCCCTATTGACAAAGCGCCCGCCCCTAATTAAAAAAGTCCAGCTGCGCTGTGTGTCTTCGAGCTCGAAGAGCAAGGGCAACCCTACCCGTAGGGTATACCGCTGACCCCAAGCTCCTCCTCAGCATCCCCTACATCACCTGCACGCAGGCCAGCCCAAACATTTGGACCCCAAAACATCCCCAGCGTCCCTGGCTTGGGACAGGCTCCTGATGCCACGTTGCCCAACCTTGAAAAAACACTGTAAATGCCGTGCAAATCGCCCCCAGCAGTCGCCAGCATGTCCGCCAACATCCTCTGCATCCTCGCCAACTTCGCCAGCATCCCCAGCATTCCTACATCACCAGCATCTGGGCTTTCCAGCGTCCGTTGCACTCCTGGCATCCCCTGCATCGCTCAAACCCAAAAAATGGTCCCGGAGCTCCGGCTCCAAAGTCGCAACTTTGTAGTGCGACTGTGGTCACGGAAACGTGCTCCCGCGTAACTTTGTAGTACAACCGTAGTAAAGGAACCGTACTCCAGGGTCCCCCTAATAGGGCTGGAGTTGAGTACGGGCAGGAAAAATGCCTACCTTAGAATTGGTTTAGTGTTGGCTATTCTAAAAGTAGTATTCCCGAATGTTGGACTTCCGAAATACATCTTTAACATTAGGAAGACCTTTTGGATGCTTCCGCTCAGATCTCTTCCACTGCTCAGGTCAGGGTGGGTGTGGCAGCTGCTGGGCGTTTGCTGCAACTTCGGTAATGGTGACTTGGATGATTGGAGGTGATTGGCCTTGCGTCTTCCTTCTTGCTGTTGTGTTCTTAGTTGTGTTTTGTTCATGCGAGTTTCGGGGGAGGACTTCAAAGACTGTTTGTGTTTTGGCATTTGCTAACACACAAAGCTGGTAGATATTCAATATCCCAACTATCTGCGGATGGTTGCAGTCACGTTCGGCGGGCATGTTGCGTCATGACAGTCCCCGAATGAGGTCGACCCCGAAGCACGAAGGTTTTGCTATTTTTGGAGAAACACGTTGATGCGTTTTGCAGAACATCTTGAGGTTCAGTTCAATTGTTGTGTATTGCTGGAGCTTCCTGAGAAATCTGGATTGAAGCCCATTTTGGTAAATATGCTGGAGCTTCTTTTTTAGTGTTGCCGTGTCGTGTGTTTGTTTTAATTGCAGGTCCCTGCGTTAATTTACTCGGGCAACCAACTTGTCTTTCGGTCTTTGCTCCGCGTTCAATCTTTAATCCTAGTTTGTCAGCACTAGTTTGGGTGTGTTAGGCCTAATTTAGTATGTTGTTCAGCTTCGTCTTGGCATTTGGCCTGAGCCTGGAAGCGCCTTCTGTGAGCAAGTGTCAAGATTTGAATGGGCTGGCGTGAAACTCAAGCGAGCTGAGAAAGAGATAGATGGATAGATGGATAGATGGATAGATGGATAGATGGATAGATGGATAGATGGATAGGTAGATGGACAAGAGAGAAAGAGAGAGAGCGAGAAAGATAATTGTAAACGCTTCGCGTTGCCCGCCTCGGCCCAGCCTAGTTTGAGGGAAGGGTCAGGAACACCGAAATCCAGTGTTGGGAAGGTCCGAATCCTACTGAAAGCTTGTGACCGCACCAGTTCGCCCGTGCTAGTTCGATGTTCGGAAGCCGTCCTGCTCGGAAGGTTTGAAATCCAAAACCAAGACTATCTCAGCTGCTCAGTGCCCTTGGAAAAAAAAGGACCTCTTTCTGGGGATGAGCATTTTTAGTGGGGCTTGGCCTCCATAAAAAGGGGAACAATAATTGGTGTCACTGAACAACCAAGACCAACTTTGGGTGTTTGGGCACCTCCATTTCACGTGGCTGGCGGCTTGCCATGACATACATTTCTTGCTCGGTTGCTCAGCCCAAGACAGGTACATGGTGGGAATACAAACCTCCATTTGCTTAAGTACCCCGGAAAAATATCCCCAATAGACACGCCAGCAGGCGGGCTGAGGGACTGGGCCTGAGGCTAGTCTCAGGCTGGCATACCTTGAGACGCCGAAGGGGCTGGGCCTGCTGGATGACTTGGGGCCAGACACGAGCAGGAGGTCAAGGCCTGGTCAGCTTGGGCTGAGCTGCTTGGGCAGCCGGACTGGGGGGCTGGGGCACGTCAGACAGGCTTGGTGCGTAGCTTGAGACCAGTCTCAGACAGACTGGTCGTTGGCCTGAGGCCATCTGAGGCCAGTCTCAGGCACGTTAGACAATTGGCACGCTGGGCTGAGCCTGGGAGCTGGCCCTCAGATGCGCCGGGGCCTTGGCTGGGCAGGCTGGGCTGGGGTGGGTTGCTGGTTGGCCCAGGTGGGCTGACAGGCCTGGCCAGCAGGCGGGTTGCTGGTTGGGCTGGGCCTGAGCCTAGTCTCAGACACGTCAGAGAGGCCTGGCCAGCAGGAGGTCATGCTTTTCAGGACAGCTTTTTTCGTGATTTTCTGCAACATTTTCGACAAAAATGGAATTATGGAGCTGGACGCCGACGAACCCCGAAAATTTCAAGGCCCGCCGGACAGGATTTTGGGCCAGCCGACATGGTGGGGGGGGGGTGGGGGGGGGGGCGGCCCGGCAAAATTTTGGTTGGGGGGGAAAGCGAAGATTCTCTTTGGAGGCGAATTAGATAGATAAGAGATAGAGAGAGCGAAATAAGACAGATAAACATACGGAGATGGATTGAGAGAGAGAGATGGAGAGACATACATAGACACAGCGGGAGCTAAAGATTCAGAGAGGGAAATAGCAGCTAGATGGATAGCTATGGATAGAGAAGAGATCGATAGACGCGTAGATAGATGGGTAGACGGGTGGAGAAATGAGATAGAGAGGTAGCTAGATGGAAAGAAAGAGAGAGAGAAAGAGAGAAAGAGAGAGAGAGAGTTAAATGGATGGATAGATAGCTAGATAGAGAGAGATAGATAGATCGATAGATAGATCGATAGGTAGATAGATCGACCGACAAATAGAGAAGGGAGAAAGATAGAAGATATTGATAGATAGAGTGAGAGAGAGAGAGGCGACATTGGACTACAGAGCTAGATAGATCGGGTGCAGGAATAGGCAGAGAGAGGATAGACAGATAGTCAAATTGACAGACAGATAGATAGTTAGCAAGATCGATATGCAAACAAAAATAAATAGATAAAGAAAAGAGATAAGTAAAGAAAGGAAGCAATAAAGAACAACAAAATAAGAAGAACAAACGAAAGGAAGAAAGAAGAAAGACAGAAGGAAAGAAAGAAACATAAAGAAAGAAAGGAACACGGAGAGACAAGAAGCAATGAAAGGAAAGAAGGAAGAAAGAAAGCAACGAAACAAACAAATCTGAAGACCAGAACCGTAGTTTTTATGCTTTAGAAGCTTCCGACGAAGCCGGCTCTGTGTTATTGTGCAGAGGCATTGGTTCATTGCTTGAATGCTTCATTTTCAATCGGAGTCAACATGGCAAATGGAGCCTCGCCGCGGCTTCAATGTTCCAAAGCAGAGAATTAGTTGACCGTCCAAGCAATCATATATGGGTCGTGGCTCAAAAAACTGCACAGAATTACCAAGCTGAGCAAATGGAACAAAAGACTACAACCTGCATAAGCCTAGCTCTTGTTCTTGAACCACACCCACATAAACCTCGGCTCGCCTTTCACTTGGCCGAGGAAAGCCACGTCGCCATCAATACCGGGGTTTTGCTGGAGCTTTCGCCGCAGGACGGATTGAGTTTCCGGCGCTCAGGGCTCTTTGCCTCTGCTTTTGCCACCTGAACATGGGCTATCCTTAGATGCTGGGTACTATTTAGTGAATGCACTACAAAATGCTGTCAGTTGAAGCCTTTGCAAACCTCAGTGCCATGCATCTCTCCTTTTCGCCTCTGCGCTTTCGTCAGCAAAGGGCCACAAATGGCCGGTGAACCTGATGGCCACCGGCAACTTTCAAGGCTAAGCCTCCGCTGTGGCTCAGTCATACACCTACGCTTTGGGGCGCAGCCAAATCATTCAAGCACGCAACCTACAGGTTTGGAAAGTACACCAATCCAGATGCGCTACGCTAGAAGCACAAGTTGGCCGCCGCAGCACATGACGCTATGTAGGACATCCCACAAAATGTTTTTTGGTGTTTTCCCCAAACCATTAGCGGGGAGTAAAATTATGTCCGGGGGTGCTGCCCCTCATTTTCCGCCATCGCCTTCGGAGGCTCACACCCCAATTGCCAATTGGACTGCAGTCTCTTGGACAGACCTTTAATGGCAAGCCAAAAGTGTTTGGGCTAATTGTCTGACATTCAATCTGGAAAGTTCACAAAACAGTGGATGGATGAATGTAAATTCGGCCAATCCACTCAGGACACTAGCTGTTTTTGTTGGTGGGTGTTCTTTGTTGTGATGAATTTGTGCTTTGGTGTCCCTTTGGTTTTCCTTGCCACCCCATTTCTGGGTTTTCCTGTTCTTCCCCCGTTTGTGAGGCGTTCTTCTGAGCTCCCTTGTCCCCCCCTCCCCCGAGTTTGGGAGGAGCTCACCAGTTGCGTCAGCAACCCCCGGTCATGCGGGGGCGACGGCGGGTGCACGGGCGCCACGGCCCAGCTGGCCTTTGACTACGCAGCACAGAAAGGCGAAGACACCGCCGTCGCTTGCGGCCAAACGGCGGCGGGTGTGTGTGTGTGTGTGTGTGTGTGTGTGTGTGTGTGCGTTTCTTTTTCTAAGGGAAAGCCACAGTTGCTGAGTTCCTGGACTTTGAAAGCTTTTTGGGTTTGGACCATTTTAGTGGAAAGAACAAAGATAACAAAGGTTGTTTTTTTCTGACCAATCCACTGGGGAAGGAAGTCAGAAAACACAATTGCTTGGGGGCTCCATATGTGTTTTGCATTTGGCAGGGAAAACAGGAGGAGAACTGCATTTTGTGTTTGTCTCCCTATACCCAAGCGGGCAAAAAACAAATGAACAAGAACAGAACAACAACACATGGCAACCGCCCAGAGGCCCAGTGGATTGCTTCCTGCACCGTAGGGTTTTGAAGGGGGAACCGCCTTTAACATTTACCAGAACTATCCAAAGCAAGAGTACTCCTTACGCATTGTTTGGGACTCTGGGGCCAGCTTCCCGACCCAAAGCGGGACTCGAATATGAAGATGGACCCCAAGAGCCTCCCCCAAAAGCTGCTGTTTTTGTCAAGCATGGCAGGGATTCCATGTCGCGAATGTGGGGAGTTACAGCCTAAATGTTCCTTCTTTCTTCCTGCTACAGGGGTGAGCTGAGCAGCTTCCTTGATCCCAAAGTCGGTTGAAGCGTGTCGTTGGCGAACTCTGTCCATCTTTTTGAGGAACATCATAGTTTCGGGGAGGTTCATTCTGTTTGCCCAGGTCACATCGATGTACTTAAGTCGCTTGGGTGTCGAGCTTGAATACACTGACAGTTGACGTTACACTCGCTCTGCGTAGAAAGATCTGATGTTAGCAAGTAACAGAAACCCTGCTGGGGCAGCGACCCGCTGTCAATGCGCTTCCCCAAATTTGGAACCCACTTGTCCCACTGTTTCAAGGGCAGCGCCCTTTTACAAGTCAAGTTCGGAAAGAAACAAATATTTTCGTTGGGATTCTTGTTGAACACGGGATCTGGGAACGGCCCAGTCAACATTCCCTCCAAACAGGTGGTTCCCTCTAAACCAACCCCCAAACAGTGTACCCTAAAAACAACTCACACTCAAGTATCATCAGCCAGTATTTAGATTCGATTGACTTGTTCAAATCTGCAGCGGGTGCAGACAAAATATCTAAAAATGGTCAAGTGCAACTAGTTGTCTTGTCCTCATATACCTGCTTCCAGTACATGTCTTTGGCATGTTGCAACTCTTCAGGGCTCTTCGGTCCTGGCAGGTGGACTTTCGGATATTTGGATGTATCCCTATCTCAGCGGCACCAAGTACAGCACCGAGGAATGCGGGGGCCCCAGGAATTTCGAGGCAACGAGGGCCTTTTGCAATGAGGACCTTTCTACCTTTCGGGGGATTTACAAATATGGAGCTTGCAGAACATGCTAGCATATTATGTGTATTTGCACAGCAAGGACTATGACCGTCCGACAGCTGTGGGAGAGGGAGGGGAGAGAGATATTTGATGTGTATATATATATATATATATGAGTCAATTCTATTTAGTTATGTAGGGCCTACTGAATGCCCATGAACGCCGCCAAAACGTCCAAAACTAAAGCAAACACACACACACACACACGGGGAAACCAAATTGATTCGAAAACAAAGCAAACACAAAAAACAACCACAAACTGGTTCTGGACATAGATGGAGCTGCCAGACCCTTCTTCTCCCGGGACTGTTTTGTAGTTGTTGTTTCCTGTTTGTGTTTGTTTCCCGGTGTTTAGTTCGGGAATGGGATTGAAGGGGATCTTCCTTCTGGGAGAAGGTTGCAGAGTGCCTTTCAGAATGCCTTGTTTGACGAAAGAGACTCCCAAAACGCCAAATCGCACTGGAAGTATCCGTGAATTGTTGCTTTGGGTAGGGTTTTGTGGCGGGTACGATGTACATATCCCACGTGCACATGCAATTGAGCAATCTCAGACTTCCGCGGGTTGGGCATTGCTCCAACTTGAGACTCCTTCATTTGGATGTTCCTCCGCTTCGTCCTGGTTTGGTGGTTGGTTCTGTGACTTGGTGGTCTTCAGGGAGAGGTGTCCCAATTTACCCTCAACAAGTGCTGAAATTCACCAACCACGAATCCAAACCACCAATTGAGGAAAGGGTTACCCGAGTGTCCTCTTCTCGTTTTCCTTTGGGCAACATGTTTCCAACATTTGGCCCAGGCTCACTAGCCAGTCCGCCAATTTCATGTTCCCAACAGATCCGCTGTGTTCAACTTGCGAATTTTCGTCAAAACGGCTCCCAGAGTCGCTTTGCCGTGTGTTTGATATGGCCATGTTTCCCGGGACCCCCAATAAGTAATCCGTTTCCACAGACTACCTAAGTTTCCATAGAATCCAAGGCAAGGGTTTGTTTTGGGCAAGAGTATCTGAAGAATCCATTCAATCCATGCTTTCGCTTATGTCATCCTCTGAAGATGTCGAACTGCTTCATGAGACCCAGTAGGTGGCAGGTGGTTGCGAGCATGCGTTCTGCGGAACATCAGCTGCAGGACTGTGTTTATGAACATCATACACCCAAGCATGTGTGCAGTTTCAATACACTGATTTTGGAGGAGTCTTCTTGATATGACAAAAGTAGTTAACCCATCCAACTTCATTCCCAGAACTGCTTGTAGAATAAGATGGAACAACCGACCCTATCTCCGGCTAGGGGTAATCCGAGCCGATGCGAGCTACCCAGACAAGTGTTGCAATTCAGGTGTTCCTTTTGGGCGGGTTTCGCCATTAAAGAAAAGAGGCAAGACGGTTTCGCCGTGTCTTTCCCATGGGAACTCCGTCTGGCGCAAGGCAAGGGTACCAACGGCACGGTGTACCTGCCCAAGAAGGCCAGCATCACCGGCCACGTGAACGTGCCGAAAAACGACGCCGCGGCGCCGCTGCTCAAATGACTCAGCTGGGCCCAAAACCGACTTGGTTTCAAAATTGTGGATCCCTTTTCAGATGGCTTTTAAAGAGAAACCACAAGAAAGTATCCGTTGAGAAGCATCCAACTTTATCAATTTCTGGGAGTGGCAAGCTGTACCAACACCTTGATACATAAAATGACACTGAAAACAGTCGAAGTTGGCGTACAGCTGCGAAATAAAGCTGAGCTTGGGGATTCCTTGTTCCAAGATAGACTTTCACCTTTCACCCAAAGCACCGGTCCAGAGGTTGCGACCTCATGAAGCAAGCCAAGTTAGAGTTCCCCTCATTCGGGTGTTTTCTTCATTTCCCTTTCAGGCAACCTCCAGAAATGGCGATCGTTTCAATGTAAATCAGCTAGTAACTTGTGGCTTATTGGCATCCAACACCAACATCCCTTGATGTGTCTCATGGTCGAAGCCTCAAAATGGGTGGTGTCCCTTTGGTTTCTTTAGACAAACCCAGCCCGGGATTTGTCTTCAAAGCGATCCACACACCCAGAATTGGCCCAACATAATTTTTGAAGGGTCCATTAGAAGTGTATGGGGAGCGATCCCCGCTCGGAGGGCGGGGGTTGGTGGGGAGGGGCGCGCGGGTGTAGGGGGACGGTGGAGTGGAGGGTGGGGTGATTCAAGCGGGGTGGGGGGGGGGGGTTGGGGTGTGGGGTCGGTCAGATTGGTATGACAGTACCAAGGCCTTGATGGAAGCCATCTCCAAGGGCCCCGTGGCGGTGTCTGTGGATGCCACTGATTGGTGGATGTATGCTGGAGGCGTGTGCGCGGGCCCCGACATTTCACATGCTGGCCGATGAAAATGGGTTTTCACATTGTTCTTGTCTTCCATCTCGATAGCCCCAGGACACCAACATCATTTGGGGGTGTCTTTTCTAGTGGACGTCCCAAAACGGTGTTGTTCCTTTCATGTTCCTCTACGTTCCTCTCAAAACCAACCAAACAGGATGTCCCAAAAAAGATAGACCCATGGCGCCTCAACACTTGCAAACAAATCAAGAGCTGACCAGGACTAGTTCACACCCTGAAGGAGGGGGTCCCCAAACATTGCTGGGAAAAGCTGTGATACCATTTTTGGAGGTTGGTTTGGCGGGGGGAAGCAGAGAGGAGTGAGCAGGCATTTGGGACAGCTGCAACAAGACAGCTCCGAACATCAACCACGCGGTGACACTCGAAGGCTACGGCGAGGAGTGGCTTGGCAAAATGGTAATGCATATGTAGCCTTTGTTCATGCTCTTCATTGAAAACTAGGGCACAGGGGTATGAGCAACACCAAGAGCCAAGAGCTATGTAAACGGAAGCTGCAAACTTCCCCCGATGAATCTGGATCCATTCATTTGAATCGTATTGAGCAGATTTGCCAGCGGGAGAGATGCACCTCCTGCGAGCGACCCCCATCTACATGCGCTGGAAGCCATGGTCTTGTGGGCGGCCAGTTGTGTTGGAACTGTGACCCCTCCTTGCCTTTTGGTGAAAGGTCCGAACAGATGGACTGTGGGTCCAGAGCACGATTTTCCCTTGTTGCATGTTTGTACGAATCTAAACGGGGACTCTGTCAGCACTTGCGCAAATATGTTGCCTCTAAGACAAGCAAGTTCCAATGGAGAGGGATCTGGAGTGTTTAATCGGTCGGACAGAAGTGATATATGACAGCTTGTGCTTTGGTCCATACATGCGACGCGCCAACCTACAATAGCTTCAAAATGAGAAATGCACCTGCAGAAAGCGGGGCCTGAGATATTGCCAGATGCTCAAATTGCCAGTATACAAACGCAATGATCACCCGCAGAAGCACAACATCGCTGGCTTTTGTAGGTACAGGTGAGCCTGTGGAGGGGGTTGGAACATGCTTTCAAGGGGAGACTGCTATAGGACCTTCTGATCGCAGCTACTTGTGGGTGTAAACATTGCAAGTCACAGCCTAAGACATGTCTCGTGACTGGGTTGTGTCTGCGCGCGTGGGGTTACATGGGGTTACTTTCTGTCTTGTGAGCGGAGGCCGTGCATTTGTTTGGGGCACCTCCAGAATGGGAGCGCTTCCTCACAAAAATGACATCCCCAGAAGCCACAGAGGGACACCATTGCCAAGGAATGGCACGAAGTACTGGCTGATCCGCAACAGCTGGGGTAACAACTTCGGTGAGAACGGCCGCTTGACTGCTCGCCCGGATCCCCCACGTAACCGTAGCCGTGCTCATTTTAGTGGTTATATTATGGCGCTTTTTGTGGTATACCTTAGGGGCCAAATTGGACCAGTTGAAGGAATATGCGAGACTTTCCCAGGATGCATCCTCTTTGCAAGCCTCTCATGACAGCCTTGCTTGAAGACTTCGAGGTTTCGGGTGATCATACGAGAGGTTGATATCAGGGGTGGCACTATCGTGAATAGCAATCGCCCCAAATCTGGATTCTTCTACATGCGTACTTGTGAGCTTCCTCATTGGTTTTGTGTGTGAAGCTAGGTGCAGGTCTGTGTTTGTGTGTGTGTGTCAGTTTGGACCCCCCCGACTAGCAGTCCTTCCCAAGCGACTCAAAGCAACTAGAGGTTTACCAGAATCCATCAAGGTCCTCATCCAAAGCGTTTGCACGCAACTGGAGTCTCCTCCAAAACTTTACAACGAGTAGGGACGACTTGTCCAGCCTCTGAAATTTGACTTGCTACCCCAGATGTGACAAGGTAGGGTTCCTTTAGAACAGCGAACCCGCAGGCTACATCCGCCTTCGTCGCTGGGATGATGAACCCTGTGGCGACGATCCCGCACCCCTGCAAGGGTCCGGATGCAAGGCGTGTTTATGAAGAGCGAGCGCCCGTTTGATGGGCACCATGGGGTTGGCGTTTGTTGAGCGCGCGTGTTTTCGTTGTTGTTTTGTTTCTTTGGTTCAAGGGTGCCCTTTTTAAGTTGACACAAGCGGCCCCTTACCCCTTTTGGTTCAATTCAACTACCCTGGGGGTACGCGAAACCTGCCATGGGAGCCTTTGTTCCCCCGCCGTCTGAACTAGAGCATATGCCTTGGGTCATACCTTCACTCGTCAAGCCACGACTCACAGGCTGGAGAGAAAGTGGCTTTGAGGGGTCTCTTCTCTGCATCACGTTCATTTTAGAGTGGTCCTTCTCTTCAGAAAATGGGCCACACGAGAATGAGAGCTACTGACAAGGATGGGTGAATGGGGAATCACGCCTTAGAGCCGCAGAGCCATGGTAAACTTGGAAGTCAACAAGAACAATAGCTGGTCGCATAAGCACCAGACGCCTCTTTTTTCCTGAAATTGGGGACCCCCTCCCCCAAAAAACGTCGGATGTTTTGGGCCACGCCGAATGGTGATGGAAGTTCAAATCTCTATTTTCATAAATACTAGCTAGGGAAAAGAAGGGATTAGAGTACAATTCGAAGTCAAACCTAACCATTTAAATTAATATTCGAATATTTAGAAGGGCTCGGGTAATTTAGTTCGACTTCAAGCCTAACTATTGCTTGATCTCTCGGTGGTGCAGGTGGGCGAGCCAGCCAAGATCTATGCCTGCGGCGAATGTGGCGCCGCCTGGCCGGCAATGGCCTTTGGGTGTGAACCCGGGTGGCGAGCAGAGCGTTTTTTTGTTGGGGGGCATTCCACTCAGCTTCGTCAGAAGACGCTCAGCATCCATTGGATAGAACAACCGATGGCATCCATGTTTACTGTTCTGGCTTTTCTGGTAATCGAAACGGGTACATTGGATAGAACAACCGATGCGCAAGGTCCTCTGCGAGTTATGCCGGGAACTCATCGGAAATCACGACCCTCACTTAAGTTGTTTATTTCTTTCCTGGCCGTTGGAACCTGTCGCTTCCATAAGGATCATTCAATGCAGATATATAGATATCCCTGTTTCCAAGGACTCAACGTGCCCGCGGCTTTTAGTGTTGGGAGAGTCTTGTAAGAGCCTTCCATGTAATACCGATCCGGATTTGGGCGGGCCATGGGATCGAGTGGATAGGTGTCAAAGCTAGGGACCTCCAGACTGGGCACTGGCATTGCTTCCC
Organism: Effrenium voratum; assembly: GCA_963377175.1. Taxonomy (NCBI): domain Eukaryota; class Dinophyceae; order Suessiales; family Symbiodiniaceae; genus Effrenium; species Effrenium voratum. Next base: position 275,574 of record CAUJNA010003230.1, read on the forward strand.
TTGAACAAGGCCTTCAATGCGGCCCGTGGCGACAGTACGGTCTCAGTCCACCACTTTGGCTTCGCAAACTCATGTTTAAACACGCCCTTTTTGTCCGAACAACGCGCCATTTGTGTGCAACATCAGGGGCCAATGTTTGACAGCAACTCCATTTCCAGCCATTCAAATCTGGGATTTTTGCTTCGATATGGATGGCCCGTGCCTTTTGCCATGGATGCGGTTCCGGACCTGAGGCCATGGGTTTTGGCACTGAGCGATTCAAGCGCCGGTCAAGCGCAGGTTGCGGAAGGTCCCGCTGTACGCTGAAAAAGCGTAGCATGGCTTTACTTAACTGGGTATGTGTCTTGGTATGTGTGTTGGTATGAGTGAAAGGCATTCCTCCAGAAACATGATGTTCGGAGTGTGCTGGTCAGGGCCCAGCACTTTTCGACTCTGAGGTGCTCTCAGATTCCTCCTACCCCATGGGCGCCAAGTTGGGCGAAAGCAGCTTGGTTGACAAAGGGTGTGGCAGGCCCAATGAGCTGAGTCTTGAGTCATTGAGCTAGCGCCCAGGTTGGCCAATTCACCTAGCTCCTTCCTTCTCTTTTGTTGGGCTCGGTGGCAGGCCCATTGAGAGCCATTGAGATCCCAAAGTCAAAGGCTTCAGGTCGCGTTCAATTTGCGGCTTTGGAGACCGGTAGAAACCCGAGGCCTAGGTCGAATCAAGATTCAATATAATCAAAGCCTTCGCCGGAGTGGCGGAATTCAGACGCGGAAGCTTTGGGCTGCGGTGGCTTTCCTTGACAATGCTGGGTCTCAATTAGATTGGAACGTTCTCAAGTGCTTCCCTCGCGAATCTTGCCAGTCCTTGTCCATGGACAGGTTTGCCACGGAAACTCCAAGTTACTGCCTGTGAAGTCTTGGCCAAGGATATGTTGAGCCCGAGGAGGACGAAGGAGTGACAAGCGCAAGACGAAAGACTGTGCCGTCCTAGGATCGTGTTGCTTTCAGGGTTGTGGGATCTGTGAAATGAACTTCCCCATAGACATACTGAACTTAGCAGTAAAAGATGGACCAGATCCAGAGAGGCGAGTTAGATTCTGGATTCCAGGCCGCCAATATACTCGAAACGCGCTTGGTGCAGGAGACTGGCAAGACGAAGACGACTGGCACGTCTAGTCGATTCGAGTTCTGGCAAGGCGGGTGGGAAGTTGGCAAGCGGCTGAACCACGACTCACGACTCTTGATATCCGAGGCAGGATGAAAGGGACGCCTCTTGGCATCAGCGTGGATAACTTTAAAAATGGTGTTTCGTAGTTTGGCTCCGTTTGCTTTCCTGTTTTTCCAGCCCGTTTACTCATACTTGTGAGGCCCCCCGAAAAGTGGGTGAAGGTTAGATCAGGAGGCTCTCGGCCGAAACCTTGACCGGGCCATCAGACCTGCGGGGATATCACTAGACAACATTCTTTAGGCTGAGGGATTGCAGTAAATTGCGCGTCCCTACCTATCATGGTTGCTCAAATACTTTGCAGATTATCATAGACCTCCCCAAAAAAACGCTTCATCCCTTTTGGGGGGGGGGGAATGTGCCAAATGTGAGCACGTTGATGTGCAACATGGGCCGTCGGCCTTGGATAAAGCCACACCGAAACGGCCTTCAGCTTGACACCTCTTCTCACTCCCTGAGTTCCCAGACTGTAGACGCCTTGGGTTTGGGCCAGTTTATTGGCAAACACAGGATTTTGGATTTTTTCTGGCCAGTCCACTCAGGAAGTGAGTCTTGACTCTGCTTTTCAGTTGTGACTTTCCAACTACAACCAGGCAGCCTGGTCTTTGTTGGCCTAGGGCAGTAAAAATGACTTGTTGGGTAATCACAAGACAGTCCTGGACCGCCTGTGGCCTGAGTTCTGGCAGAATCTAACAATCAGGAAGTGCTTCCAATAGAATGTACAGTGTCAACTTGGCTTTAAATTGGTTAAACACGGGAGTTCTTTTCGCGGGATGTTTTTTGCATCATTTTAGTTGCAATTCAACACGGCAATAATTGCAGTTTAGCTTCTAACTCCAAGCAGACAATATAACTTGAAACATGTTTTAATGTTATCTACTCATGTGAAATTGTTTTTTTTAAGGGAATGTCCTTTCCCAGGAGGATATGTATAAGACTTGAATTGAGCTATAGATAGAGTTCAATAGGGATATAGTTATAGAATACAGTAAGAGGATGTTCGTTCCCTGTTTCGACCTCTCGCCGCCAGGTTCCAGCAATCTTTGCGTGCTTTTGGGAAGCAGCGCGGACTGCGATGGGCTCTTGCTTGTTCTGGAAGGCTGACAGCAGTGCGAACTCCTGGATGGGGCCACTGCGGTTCCAGAAATGCAACCCAAATAAGCCAACCTCACCCTGATGGTGATCCATTGGAGGGACTGGCTGTCCGATTGAAATGCACATTCCATGCAGCCCTCTGGTGAGCCTTGAATACGTAGCTTCAAGCCGACCTGACCAGAAATGCCAGGCTCGCTGCGAACAAACTTTAGAGCCTCCGGCTCAGTCCGCCGACATTGTCCTCTCCCTTTTCTCCTTCCTCTCTCCCTTGTCTCCCTGGTGTGTTCTGTCGTCCTCTCTCCCTCCCTCCGCTCCCCATCCTCCCCATCCCCCCAAGCCACTCTCTCCCCAATCTCCCTCTCTGTATGTATGTATGTATGTATGTATGTATGTATGTATGTATGTATGTATGTATGTATGTATGTATGTATGTATGTATGTATGTATGTATGTATGTATGTATGTATGTATGTATGTATGTATGTATGTATGTATGTATGTATGTATGTATGTATGTATGTATGGTAGGTAGGTAGGTAGGTATGTATGTATGTATGTATGTATGTATGTATGTATGTATGTATGTATGTATGTATGTATGTATGTATGTATGTATGTATGTAATGTATGTATGTATGTATGTATGTATGTAATGTATGTATGTAATGTAATGTAATGTAATGTAATGTATGTATATGTATGTATGTAATGTAATGTAATGTATGTATGTAATGTATGTATGTAATGTAATGTAATGTATGTAATGTAATGTATGTATGTATGTATGTATGTATGTATGTATGTATGTATGTATGTATGTATGTATGTATGTATGTATGTATGTATGTATGTATGTATGTATGTATGTATGTATGTATGTAATGTAATGTAATGTAATGTAATGTAATGTAATGTAATGTAATGTAATGTAATGTAATGTAATGTAATGTAATGTAATGTAATGTAATGTAATGTAATGTAATGTATGTATGTATGTATGTATGTATGGCAGGTAGGTAGGTAGGTATGTATGTATGCATGCCTGCATGTATGCATGTATGTATGTATGTAATGCATGATTTTCTGCAAAAGGAGGCAGGAACCCCAAACCAGCAAAGAGCCGGCAGGGGGAATCGAGCCTGGGACCCCTGTTTTGCGACACCGGCTCCCCGAAGACTACGTTTAGTGGAACGTCATCAAATTGCCGCGCGCACTTCCCCTTTGCTCCCCAGTATTTCCCGCAAACAAACACTGTTTTTCCAGCGTTTTCGCAAAGATGATGTCCAAAAACACAGAGTTTTTCCAGATTTTCGGCAAAAGGATGCAGGAAGCCCAAGCCAGCAAAAAAGCCGGCAGGGGGAATCGAGCCTGGGACCCCTGTTTTGCGACACCGGGTCCCCGAAGACTACGTTTAGTGGAACGTCATCAAATTGCCGCGCGGTCCTTGGGGGGGGGGGGAGGGGCCCCCCCCCCCCACGTATCAGACGTCGGGAGGGGGGGGGGTTATCCTCTATCCTCTCTTAGGTGTCCGACACGCCGAGCAATGTCGGCGGATTTACTCTGGCCCTAGGAAGTATCTTTTGATCAGCCTCAACTATGACGAAGTATGTCTTCTTTTCAGAGTCCTATTGTCACTTTGTGTCAGTTTATTCTTGCGTTTGCCACCCATCAGATTGACCTATGTATCACATGATTTAGGTTCCCTCCTTGCCCGCAAACCCGCCTTTTGTCGGCAGGGCCAAACAGGCCTTGCAATTTGTTTGGTGTCAAGATTCGAGATGGCTGACAAGCTCTTGGCAGATGCAAACCTTCCATGGCTTTCTCTAACACCACAAGAAAGCTCTGCATTTGCTAAGACCGGTGGGAAGATTTAGGGGGCCCGCATTTGGGCTGTCGAAGGGGCAAGTATGAAAATGATTTTGTTTGGACTTCGAGTGCTTCAGTGCTCGACTTGGATTTGGTGCGAACTCACCTCATTGTATTCTTTGCAGGTTTAATTCTCCTGATTGATTTGAGTGGTGTGCAAGAAACATGTTCAACGCTGCCATCAAAGATTAAGGACATATATTCAGAAATCATACAGTCCTTCCAGAACAGGCCACTGCCTGTCATGGAATTAATTCAAAGTGTACAGCTCGCTGATGGTGAGAACTGCTGGCCTGTGGTCAGCCTCAAGATGGGGGTCCGAGGCGAGTCCGAGGATTTCTGGTGCTCGATTGCCGAGAGTAGGGAACAGAGGGTGGCACCACTGGTTTGAACACAGCCATGGACCAGTTCAAACCCACGCGAGTCGATCAAAAAGGCACCTTCACGTTTTAACCCCGAAAGCCTCGAGAAAGCTCGAAATGTTTTGAGCCCGGGATACCGAAGTGGGTGAATTTCACTGGATGCAATTTGCACATTGCAAAATGTGTGCCCTGGCAAACGAGCAAACGATCGTCAACCCTCACTAAACGCACAGCCAGCCCTACAATTTCAGACGCCAACAGGCAGTTCTACAGGACCCTGGCCCAATGTCCTGGGTTTCAATGGGTATTTCGCGTTTTTTTCCCGCGGAATTCCGGGTAGGTTGCCATGATACAAGGGGAGCATGATCATTTCCTGGGATGATTCCCTTGCCGTGACATGCGGATATGCGTTGGCGGGCAAGGTCGAACAACTTCCCCAAGTTTGGGAATACCCTCATGCAACATTTACCGGGTTCCTGGATCACCCAACGAGGGTAATCCAAACGAGGGGCTTTTTTAATTGGATCACCTCGCGACTCGCCACGTCTTGGACCGGCAAAGTCACTATAGGCGTCCAATTTTTCACCCCGGCGGCCTGGCGTCTGAAGTGCAGAGCCACGTCCGGAAAGCGGACGCGACGCGCGCGTTGCGCGTGGTCGGAATCTAGATGTTTCGGGGTTGGCAAGGCAGTTCGTTGCGAGATCGCATGAACAGACTTGCACCAGGTACACATCGGGATTCCGTAGTGTACATGCTATGCAAAGTTTGTCAATGGCAAACAGCCAGGCTTGGTCGATGTGGATATCATCTGTTTTTTTTCAATAGGACTATGGTAATTCAATGCCGCCTCTGCCGCTGACTGCGCAGTGCAGCAACGGTATGGCGCTCCTTTCAAGGGGAAGACAACGGGTTTGGCAACGTAGAAATCTGGGCCCAATTTGTCGTGAGGTCCGGGCCCATTGGCGGGCATTCAAATCAAGTTCTATATGGTTCCCTGGGCAGAGCCACAGGGGAATCTGCGTAATTGAGCCCAGAGGGGCTATAGTTGGCCGTTTCCCAAAAAGGCGCAAGAAGCTTCAGAATGGTGCAAGCGACATGTCCGAAGCAGATTTCTGGTGCAAGCTCAAGACTTTGGCATGTTTGGGAATGGAAGGTTCGCCTTCAATCAGGGCCCGTTCTGGAAATTTCCTCGCAGTGGCCCAAGGGCAACCATGGATGAGACTTTTCCCAGGAGCTTGTGATTCATCTTCTGTGATCCCAGTGTCACGAAAGCTGGCGCTGCTAGCGAGAGTTCTCTAAGCTTAGCTTTTGTTAGGGGCTAAGCTTCACACAATGCTTGATTTAATCAGGGTTTGTGCGGGGGGGCTAAAGCCTGAATCGCATGAACAGATCGCTAATAGGCGGGAACCCCCCCACTTGCAGGGTTCGATTGCTCATGACCTGGTCCAAGTTTGGGTCTTAATGACTTTCTCGATGTTCGGCTGGCTAGCTTTCGTTCACCCTCCGCTCAAGTTCCTTGCGGTTCCTTTGGCCCGTGGTCAGCAGGTTTCTCCAATACCCCCACTGGACCCTGACTTCCGGTGAGAATGTAGCGGTTTGTACCTTTTCGCTCAAACTGTCAGCCAACCCGACGGACAGATGGGCCGCAAGCGCCCCTTTTCGTCATGCATGCATGAGCTGACAAGAAGAAGATGCAATCACAAATTGCAGATGCTTGCCCTCGTCGGTCTCCTGGTGCTCCCGGTTGGGCTTCAGGCTCTTTGTTTGGCATTGAGTGGTGCCATAGTGGATAGTGGAAGAGGAGATCTGATCGAGTCCGCCCAATCAACTTCTTCGAGAACTTAGAGACTTGGAAGAAAAGAACACCCGGATATCCCAAAAGATATGGAAGATATGGAGACTGCTTCTGAGTATGAAATCAAAAGACCTGAGTTGGGCATCTGCAAGAATCATGGTCGGGGCATCCGGATGATGGGAATTCATGAGCCCATCGTCAGATAGGTTTTGGTTCAAAGTAATCAGACAGGTTTGGATTGGTGGTTTGGTGGTCAGGGAGGGGTTTCCGATTTACCCTCTACAAGAAGCACGGGTTTGAATCCCCAAACCACCAATTCAATCCAAACCACCAAGTGATGAGAAGCGAAGCAACAGTCCTCAAAGCTGTTTGATGGTCGATGCTTCAAACGATTGCGAGTTGTCACCAGAAGGGGCCCATCACACCTAAAGTGGATTTGCAAAGTGCTTCTACACTCTGAGGGAGGCATCCAAAAGGGAAATCATTCAAAGGTAAACACTGCCATATTAATATGCGCATGGTGGCAAAGCCCTTATGGCTGCCTGGAATCACGCACCCGGTTCTGGGTCCTCCTTTCCACGCGCGGCAACCTGAACCCAACTATGGTGGCGTGGCGATGTTCCCGTTGTCATACGGGCGATTCATCCTCTAGGAAACGCGGACCCCCCCTCCCCCGGCGCTGGATTCACTGGGATCTTTGGGCCTGGAGAAGAGAATGGACAACTCCTAATGCCAATCGCTGATTCGGCGTTTCATTCGTGGGGCATTCAGTTTCCAAAAGGATTCCTTTGGGTATCCTTCGGATGCATCTGAAGTGAAGTCGGTGCTCTTCCACCAGCTTCCCCGGAAGTGCAGAGGCTGCTTTCCAAGAGGCAACTGGTGGAATTGTCAACCGCCACCATCGAATCAACTCAAAGCGACCATTTCAACCCACCATACACTCGCTTCCCGAGTTCATGAACTTTAAACTGTTTGGAAAGACATGGAAAGACCGTTTTCGTGGTAAATATAAAGTTTGCACTTTTTGTTGGGCCATCCACTCAGCAAGTGAGTACCTACCCATTCGGAGACCCATTCGGAGCCAGGCGACGGTGCGGCGGTCGAAGCGGTCGCCGGCGTGGCGCCGGTTGCTCAGGGAACAGTTGGAATGTCCCCCCCATAAACCATCCCCTATGGTTTCCTTTAAGGGAAACAGTAGGTTCATTCCCAACGCCCTGGGTCATTCCCTGAGCACCAAGTCATGGTTGTTGACAGCCCGGAAGATTTCTGTGCGACCTGGACCAAAAGTCTGCGACCTCTCATGATCAAAGTTCCTTTCTTAGGAGCCCCCAGTAGACCATTCCTTGGGAGGCTTGCGACTCTAAGTGGGGGTGGACAGAACCACCCATTTCATGCACACATATTTTGAACATTTCGCTTTATTACTCAGTTGCGAGCATTCACCTTGTAGTGTTGCCAGCCGCATGTTCCTGTCTAGAAAGTGGTCTTGGTTTAGGCGGCGGCTCAGTGACAGCGACATACCAACACATCCAGTGGAGGGGCCGATGACAGTCTGCTGCATCATAGTCCTTGGAATTTGTTCTCCTGGGTGCTACAATCGTGTGTGAATGCGTGTGTGTGTGTGTGTGGGTGCGTGCGTGCGTGCGTGCGTGCGTGCGTGCGTGCGTGCGTGCGTGCGTGCGTGCGTGCGTGCGTGCGTGCGTGCGTGCGTGCGTGCGTGCGTGCGTGCGTGCGTGCGTGCGTGCGTGCGTGCGTGCGTGCGTGCGTGCGTGCGTGCGTGCGTGCGTGCGTGCGTGCGTGCGTGCGTGCGTGCGTGAGTGCGTGCGTGCGTGCGTGCGTGCGTGCGTGCGTGCGTGCGTGCGTGCGTGCGTGCGTGCGTGCGTGTGCGTGCGTGTGTGTGTGTGTGTGTGTGTGTGTGTGTGTGTGTGTGTGTGTGTGTGTGTGTGTGTGTGTGTGTGTGTGTGTGTGTGTGTGTGTGTATGTGTGTGTGTGTGTGTGTGTGTGTGTGTGTGTGTGTGTGCGTGCGTGTGCGTGTGCGTGTGCGTGTGCGTGTGCGTGTGCGTGTGCGTGTGCGTGTGCGTGTGCGTGTGCGTGTGCGTGTGCGTGTGCGTGTGCGTGCGTGTGCGTGTGCGTGTGCGTGTGCGTGTGCGTGCGCGTGTGCGTGTGCGTGTGCGTGTGCGTGTGCGTGTGCGTGTGCGTGTGCTTGTGCGTGTGCGTGTGCGTGTGCGTGCGCGTGTGTGCGTGTGTGCGTGTTTGCGTGTGTGCGTGTGCGGGTGCGTGCGTCTTTTTTTTGTTGAAGGTCACCTCTAGAGGGAGGACCCACAAGAAGCCAGCATTTCCCTCTTGGACACCTACCCACATGAGCTAAGCCTTTGCTCGCTTTCCTACGCGGGAACCACAAGGGCGCGAATCACGGTGATGCAGAATTGGACTCTGGGGTGTTGTTGGGGCCTATTCTGCATGTTCGCGGTCACGTGGCACAGGGACCCCGACCAGGCCGCCAGACATGTGAAAGGTGAGTGAGCCATTCCTGTGCACAAGCATCAGGCATCTAGCCTTTGTGTCAAAAGGATATCCTTCCCAGACTGGTTCTGAGTCACCGAAAACAAAACACGGATTTGTTTTTGAAGGCCTGGCGCCGCCAAGTCTTTGTTGGAGGGTGACCCCATCTGGAATGACGTTGGCGTTGCGCAGCAGCCTTCGTTGCCGAGGTCCAACGGGCAGGCAGAGATGGCATGGGGAGTTCAATGTTTGGCGAGACACCGGCAAACATGGAGAGGGGGTGCTGGAGGATCCCTTAGTCTTGCAGACAACGGTGCCCGCTGACGCAGACGACCTTCTCAGTAGCAAGTTGTGGGAATCCATGCTTGGTTTGAAGGTCACGCTGATAGAAAACACTTTCCCATTTTCCCGACCCTTTGCTGGCAATCTTCGAGGCAACCAACCTGCTACCCAACCAACCAAGCAAGCCAACAAGCAAGCAACGAAGCAAGCAAAGACACAAGCAAAGAAGCGAGCACCAAAGCAGGCAAAGACGCAAGCAAAGAAGCAAGCACGCAAGCAAGCAACCAAGCAAGCAAGCACGCGCACACGCACGAAAGCAAGCAAGCAAGCAAGCAAGCAAGCAAACGCCCACACGTACCCACGCGCACACACACAAGCAAACAAGCAAGCAAGCAAGCAAGCAAGCAAGCAAGCAAGCAAGCAAGTAGGCCGGCAGGCAGACAGGCAGGCAGGCAGGCCAGGAAACCCACACACGAACATATGCTTACACACAACCACTAAAAAAGAAAGCAAGCAAGCAAACAAAGAGAGAAATAAACAATCACACAAACAATCAAACAAACACACAAACAAACAACCAAACAACCAAACAACCAAGCAAGCATCAGACATGCCTGGCTTATCCACTCAGCGCAGACTCCTGAAGCTGCCTGGTTTCCGCAGGCACCTGCTGAGGAGCAGGCAGGGGAAAGATGGAAGGTCCTTGCCACACCTCACCCAAGTTGTACTGCTCTTCTTTGGGGCATCTTGCTTGGATGTTAGGATTTTAACTTTTTGCCAACTACTGGGATTTCCATTAAACCACTAAAAGTTAAACTTTTAGCAGGGGAGCAGAAAGCAACCGAGTCTTCCAGGGGTCCCGAAGTGGCCTCGTTTGAGCCGGAGGAGGATTCTTGTGTGTCGAAACACAAGTTACCGGTCGGTGAGTCTTTCACCAGTTTCGCCGATGTGTGAAGTCACCGTTCGGGTCTCAGAGCCTTTGTGATCTCGGGTCGGGCTTGCGAATTGATCCATCCCTTTCTCAGTGAGCTGCTTGCGTTCCACAGGACACTGGCAGTTCACCTGGTGACTTGCCCGTTGTCACGAAAGCTAGCTTTAGCTAGCTGAAGTTTCTCCTTGCGTAAGCAAGGTAAGGGGCTCAAATGCCGAAAGATTGATTTTTTCAATTATTTGAGCCGAAAAGATTGAAAAACATCAATCATTTAGACCCCCCCCCCCTCCCCCCCCCCCCGGTCTCAGGCTCGATTCCTCCCTGGTCCATCCCCCAGGCAGTGGCTCAGTGTTCAGCAGTCTCGGTTTGCCCGTTTTGGACTTGGTGCTACGAACTTTTACATGTTCCACCGATTCAGCTTGTTCATTTGAGACCTCAGTCTTCTCGGTAAACCACCTCGCAAGAATCTTTGCACACGCTGCATGCAAAACCCGGAGGTGCTTTAAGACAGCTTCTGACGCCTCTCGTTGCTTTCATTTTTCAAGGTTTGCCACGCCACCATGTGCGTTTGCGTGTCGCATCCTACGAATCTTGCCGGGCCTCTCGTTGTACACAAGCTACCTATGAATCCACTCTGTCACCGACCCATCTCATGCAACAACTGCTAGCTTTCGTTCACCCGCTCCTCAAGTTTTTTGCTTTGCTTGATGTTTCGTTGCGCCCGTAGAGCAGGCGCATCAGGCAAGCCAAGTCCAGATGCAGCAACTGCAGGCTGGGAGTTGTCTTGGATATGTTTGTCGTGCAAGGGCATCCTAGTGATGGCTGAGCCACACTTGCGTTGAAATTGGCAGCCAAACACATGCACAATTTGCTAGGAATATGTGACCCGACATACAGACTGTGAACTGATTGTGGATCAGGAACATGTTAACGTGCCAGGGTGGCATAAGGTGTTGCGAATGTGCACTGTCGACATGTCATGGTCTTTGTCAAAGCTTTCATGGGTGCTCGCACAGACCGCTGCTGTCTTGAGCAGCAGCGTTTTCCTTGAATGCCGAGAATCGTAGACTACCAGCCAGGTGGTGGGTTATGACAAGAGGCAATGCTGCGCAGACCAGTTAGTGAGGCAGTTGGAGCTTGGAGTTTCATGTTGTTTCTTCAGCTTCTGTGCGATGGCTGCATTGAGGGTCACCATCGCCTGCGCTTGCTGTGTTGACAATTGGGCAGGCGCATCAGGCAAGTCAGATGCAGATGCAGCAAATGCAGGCTGGGAGTTGTCTAGGAGATGTGCGCCATGCAAAGCTTGCTCGGCGAGAGCTTGCTGAGCAACACAGCCACACTTGCTTGTGGACCATGTTGGATTCACTGTGTTGTGCATGTGGAGTTGCGACATTTTTTGCACCAGTGCCATCTCGTCAAAGCTTTCATGAGCGTTTCAACGCCGCTAGGGGCTTGAGCAGCAGCTTTTTTTTTGAATGTTGAGCATCGTAGATATCGTAGACCACCAGCCAGAGTGATGGGTTATGAGAAGAGGCAATGTTACGTAGACGGGTGTGCTTAGTGAAGCAGGTGGAGTTTGGAGTTTCATGTTTTTTCTTCAGCTTCTGAGCAATGGCTGCATTGAGTGTCACCACCTCCTACTCTTGCTGTGTTTACACTGGGCAGGCGCATCAGGCAAGTCAGATGCAGATGCAGCAAATGCAGGCTGGGAGTTGTCTAGGAGATCTGTGCCATACAAAGCTTGCTCTGTGCGAGCTTGCTGAGCCATACAACCACACTTGTCTTGCCTGGAAGCAGAACAGGTCGGAATGGTTTAGAAAGTGTGACCGGACACCCACTCTGATTTGCTCACGGAACATGTTTGAGGGTGGCGAACTGTGTTGTGCATGTGCAATTGCGACATGCCATGAATTTTGCACCAGGGCCGTCAGAGCTTCATGAGCGTTTTAGCGCTGCTAGGTGCTTGAGCAGTTTTTTTTGAATGCGGAGCATCGTAGACCACCAGCCAGAGTGATGGGTTATGACAAGCGGCAATGTTACGTAGAAGGGTGCGGTTAGTGAAGCAGTTGGAGCTTGGAGTTTCATATTTGTTCTTCAGCTTCTGAGCAATGGCTGCATTGAGTGTCACCACCGCCTACTCTTGCCGTGTTTACGCTTGGGCAGGCGCATCAGGCAAATCAATTGCAGATGCAGCAACAGCAGGCCGGTAGTTGTGTATATAGGAGATGTGTGTGTGTGTGCGTCATGCAAGGGTTGCTCAGTGTAACGTGGCTGGCGAAGCCACACTTGTCTTGCCTGCAAAGTGCATTTAGAATCGTTTAGAACTTGTGTCCTTACATACGGACTGTCAACTGCTCATGGAACATGTTTGAGGGTGGCGTAATTTGTTGTGCATGTGCAACTGCGATATGCCATGTTTTTTGCACCAGTGCCGTCAAAGAGCTAGTGAGGCAGTTGGAGCTTGGAGTTTCATGCTTGTTCTTCAGCTTGTGTGCAATGGCTGCATTGAGTGTCACCACCGCCTACGCTTGCCGTGTTGACACTTGGGCAGGCGCATCAGGCAAGTCAGATGCAGATGCAGCAAATGCAGGCTGGGAGTTGTCTAATAGATGTGTGCCATGCAAAGCTTGCTCGGCGAGAGCTTGCTGAGCAACACAGCCACACTTGTCTTGCCTGAAAGCAGAACATGTGCAAAGTGTGCTTAGAATGGTTTAGAAAGTGTGACGTGAACGGATGCCCACTCTGAGTTGCTCACGGAACATGTTTGAGGGTGGCGAACTGTGTTGTGCATGTGCAGTTGCGACCTGCCATGACTTTTGCACCAGGGCCGTCAAAGCTTTCATGAATGTTTTAACGATGCAAGGTGCTTGAGCAAGAGCGTTTTCCTTGAATGCTGAGCATCATAGACCACCAGCCAGAGTTTGTGTGTTATAATAAGAGGCGATGTTGCGTAGACGGTTCAACGTTACGTAGCGGGTGCAGTTAGTGAAGCAGTTGGAGCTTGGAGTTTCCTGTTTGTTCTTCAGCTGCCGAGCAATGTCTGCATTGAGTTCGCTTGCTGTGTTTACACTGGGGCAGGCGCATCAGGCAAGTCAGATGCAGCAACAGCAGGCTGGGAGTTATCTTGGAGATGTGCTGTTGTAGGCAGCGGAAGATCGCACGCTGTGTGATAGTTATTATGCCTAGGCACAATTGGAGCTTATCCACGCTTGTCTATTATAGCGACTATCAATCCAGAGGCATGCAAGTGATGTGCAATACTGCATTTGCACACATGCTTGCTTGAGTGGATTCGCATATGTGAGCGAACATTTTGATTTGCGTTCAGAGGTATTTTTGTTTGGGGAGGGGAAAGCTTGTGATCTGCACAACGAGCTTGACCATGCCGCCTATGCCAGGTTGAGTTCTTGAATTGTTGTGCTCAGGCAAGTTGCTGTTGAGCAGCAAGAACTCGTTTCAAATCACTCATCGCACAGAACGGCTGGGTATTAGACTAGGTGTGGCACCTTGAAATGCGGACGTAGGCGTTTCATGCACTTGATTACCTCCAGCCTCCACAGTTGGCCTGCAGGGGTAGCTGTAGTCAATAGGTATTGACGGTATTGACATCTGTCCTTTCCCCATAATTTCTGAAATCCATAGTGTTATGAAGAGTGGTCACTGCTTGGTTGTGAGATGGTCATGGTCACTGGGGAGGGTGAGTTTTTGGCCCCTTATGCACATGGATGATGAGTACTCTCCAGCAGATGAACGAAAGGAACACCAGCAAAAAGGAAACCACTTCTAATTTTAGAGCAATCTGTTGGGGAAAGGATCCCCATTTGGAGCACCCAACAAATTGCTTGTTTCCTTGTTGTTCCTCGAGACAACACACACCCTTCTAGCATCATTTAGCTATGCATGTATGGAGAACTACCTCACAAGTGGCTAGTGGACTAAAAAAATCATGATTTTCCCTTCCTTTTCTTTGGAGGAACAAAGTTTTGACCGTGGCTTATATGTGCGGTCAAAACACTCTGTTGGTGGGATGCTCATGGACAGATCTCAGACATGTAAGGATTTTGTGGGAATGGGTGGGAATGTTTTGGAGGCTTCAGACTTGCGCTTTCGGTCTGGTGTCGGAAAAAGGCCGACATGATGGGGGGGGCCCGGCCAAAGGCCTCAAGTCCGGTGTCCTGTTGTTGTTTTACTGGGAAAAGGCCCTGCTGGACGTGGTTGCCTAGTTTCGGAAGCATCCTCGTGTTCCTTCTTAATGCCGCAAAACACACATAACTTGGATTGCGTGATGATGATGGATATCCTAGAGTTTCTGAGTTGGGGCAACCATGATCACAAAGGCATGATGTGTCAGCATTATGCTAGCTCTAGAATTTTGGCGAACAAGCTG
>CAUJNA010003230.1:295000-320000 GCA_963377175.1 Effrenium voratum
GTTAGCAACCCTAATTACCCTAACGTAGAGTGGTTACCGAAGAGTGGATGGCTAGCCAGTTTCCGTCTACATGTTGTCAATCCATCACTTGCCAACATCAAAGGAATTGTGCCACGTACTTTGAAAAGACCGAACCCCTCTTTTAGACCCTTGAACCCGTGATTGCCACCCACTTATCACTTCCAGGCTATCCAAGCAGTTCGGTCTGGGGAACCTGTGACACACAGATTTGGCGCAACACAGGAGCATGCAAGACGGAACACTCCTAGATGGGGTGAAGCTTCTTTCTTGGTTAGATCCCAATATGTAGTCAATTTGAGTGGTTTGTGCAGATGACTCAACTCCGAGCTAGTAGAGGCTGACAGGTTTAGTTTGCTTTCTTTGGTTCCCTGTTCAGAAGCATGTGTGATACCCTTCCAGCGTCTCCCGAGCAACATACCGAAAGCGAGCTCTTGAGGCACCTTGCTCAAGATGAGGCTTTCTGTTTGGGTTTGCCAGAGTCTCATCATTGTGGCACAGTCCATTGAAGCCCCCTGCATAGTCTCGAGGAATTTCAATCAATCTAAAAGGGATTTTCGGAACGAGCACAGCCGCATAGGTAGAGCTACAGTGCCGATTTGTTTTGGCTACCCCGCAGAAAACTTCCACGAAGCTGAAGAGCCTAACAGAACATGGTTTTCCAGGGACCGAGGGAGGTTTGGTGGGGTGTCTCTTATTTTTGAGTGTGCCCTGTTTTGGTGAAAGGAAAACCACAAGGAACTCCAGCATCTGTTTGGGCCCCCTTTGAGACACGCCCCTTTTTGGGGAGGTATGCTCGAACTAGTCGAACAATCCGTGCCTTTTCCGATGGCTCGACAGAGCCTCAGGCGAAGACTGGGCTGGCGGCTGGAAGGCGAGGGGGGAGTTATCAATGATGAACTGGATACGTACAGCACACCTACACCGACAGTAGATGCGCTCATCAGTATGTATATATATATATACATATGTGATTTCAACTACTTCATAATATACATCGCAAAAGCTATGTGGTTGCCTATTTGATATTGTCTTCCGCCCATGCACATCCTGTCCTCGTACCAGGTGATTGCGTATCCCTTCACTGGTCAAAATGTTACTTGCGTTTAGATGCTACTCCGAGAACCGGTTTGCTGAAACAACCCAATCCTACACTTCGCTTAAGCCCAATGAAGTGTCAATGCTCAGCAATCTAGATGTCTTCGTTGCAGCGTTTTCCCTGTCACCAAAGTTCCCTCGTGATAGCTTGATTATAGTTCTTACGCTCGTGGCCAGTGGCTGGTTTCAGGTCGGCCCAATGAGACTAGCATGAAGCCATAGCATCTATGAATCTGTACATGGAGACCCCTGCGCCCAAGTGGGTGCTCACAACAAACCAAAAACCAATACAGCACTTGGTGCTTCTTAAGTAACACACACTGCTTTTTGTTGCCCGCATCAACTTCATAAACATTGATTGACAGAATGCATAATTCACTTGTCAAAGTTTGAGATGGGCACTACTCCCCGTATCTCAGAAGTTGTGTAAGGTTCTGCCAGCAAGAGTGCTTTGCAAATTGACTGATCATGCCAGAAACAAATCCGAGACAAGCTGATCATAGCATGTGACAATCAGTTGAACACCTTGACACCTGACGCGAACATGAACAATTGAGGTGGCCTCCGCATGCGGCAACCCCAAAACGGTGGCTGTAACCTGTGAGCTCTGGCTGACGACTCACCGACATGACACAGTTGAATACATATCACGTACACAGCAATATTTATTTGAGCGACCGACCAATTCTGACTCTGACAATTTAAGATGTATTGACATGGTCAGAATACACTGAAAGTTGAAATTTCGCAGTTACACGAGATGGTGTTCCCCAAATCAATGCGATCAGAAGGAGATAGTTGTAGAGCATCATGTGAAGCAAGATCAAGGCTTGGTCACCGCTGCCTGTGCAGCCGGCTTAGCGGCGCACAAAAGGCAACAAATCAAGACGAGTCCCTAAAGAGTGTCTTGGCTTCGCGAAGTGAGCTGTTGCCAAAGCGCACTCCGCATACTGCACTGATTTCTGAGCTGGAAGTGCCAAAGCGTGCTTCGCGCACTTTCTTGTACTGTACAGTTGCGTTGGCCGAGCTGGAGCTGCCAAGCGCGCTTCGCATATTCACTTGTACCAACAACTTATGATATTCGAGCCATCCATATGCATACACCTGCTTTTGCGCAAAGCTCCCCTGTCAGACGGATGCAAGACGGGTCACAGTCGCCATCAATCGATCCTTTGGCCAGGGTGGATGGTGAGTTTCGCGTCCAGGACTCAGACTTCGCTTCGGGGGCTGTATTGTTCTCAGCACATCCACCGCATGATGTGGGATCCAACTGTCTGCATGCAAAAATCGTTTTTCACAAGGGCTCCACAAAGGGGAACTAGACAATGATGACCACCCGGAGTGTTGGGGATGTGCGTGTAGTCAAGAAACGCAGGCCCAAGACTCATTCCTTGGGATATGCGATGATTTACATGTTGACTTTTTGTTTGGAAATTAAGGGAGCCGCCTCAAAGTGATACTCCTCAAAGTTCCTGTTTGTTTGCGGGGGCAAGCCAGGCTGACTGTGGCCTGAAAGACCCCATTCAGGTGGCATCATTGAAGGACTCCTTTAGAGCCTAGCCCCTGGGTGTGGGCGTCCTTTTGGGAGGCTTCGACTACCGTAAAGTTTTCACCAAGGCCCGCTAGCTCACAACACTTGGCATACTTGCGCCTTGCGTGTTTCCACCGCCATTGTTCGCCTGCTTGGCCCAATGTGTTCCAGTATCAGAACGTAAAGAGTCCACATAGCAAAGAATATGACTATGATACTAGTGCGCATTGGACAACCTCGGCTTGTTAGGCGGTGTGTTTGCCCAACACGCCCTGTCGTGGATCATGGTACGCCACATTGACCCAAGCAGTTCAGGAAATTCTCACAAAGGGCTCTTGGGCAGGATGTACCTGGGTTCCTTTGAACTGTGACTGAAGGTTAGTCGTTTGTTGGGATCCGAGGGCCGCAGCATTCACACATGTCCAGTTGCCTGGCTCTTGTGTTCCCTGCAGCCAAAGAAAACCTTTGCTTTGGCCTGGCACCCCTCATTTTGTCGCAGTTGCTCTTCCTCAATTGAAGCGATGAGCTATTGATTAAGCGTGGGCATTTGTGGTTTTAGGTTTCGAGTCTTCGAGCGTTCCCATGCTTCCATGGAAGTTGAACGTAGGCCACAGTCTGTTGTCATTTGGTAAGATGCTGTCTCTGCGAAAGTTTCACAGGTAAGATATACTCAAAAAAAGGATATGTGGTGAATTCCCCAAATATGGCAAGTAAGCCAACCACAAAGCATGGAAATTTACGGAGTTTCCTCGGTTCCTCGCAATATTTAGGGCATCCATACGGTGGATGCCTCAATAGTGGAATATGCCTTCCCGTAGTTCCTTTTTCCTCGGTTGCCACTCCCCGCGATCATTGCAAGGCACGAGCTTTCTGAGAGGCACCAGACTCTTGATGGGACCGTTTGCTGAGTTTGCCTTAGTCAACTGACCCTTGCGGGTCAAGTCCAAAGATTTGACTCTGAAACTTGGTTTGTTGGCCTCTTTTGGTGCCTGGAACGGAAACGAGAGTTCATGCTATTTGTTTTGAACTGCTGGGCTAGGTGGAGCTTTCGTTGGTAAGTGATTGAATGGACCTCCCCTGGCAGCGATTGGATTCCCAAAAGGTCGTTGGTTACTTATAAGTGGAAGAGCTCCTGGTTTGACCATGTGGGGGTTGATCAATATTCCTGGCCCCAAATGACCATGATGGGTAACTTTTCCCACTTGGTGGCAAATATCATCGTTGTTGGTGGTTTCCCTGATGGTCACCCCATGTAAAATGTAAAAGACCTTTTGATCACCCCCGATGTATGGCACGTTGCCATCATGCGCGTTTCTGTGTACAGCTTGCGCAATGGATGAACTCGGTTCATTTCTTTGGTGCATTTTGCTTGGATGTTAGGACTTTGACTTTTTGCCAACGAATGGGTTTTCCATTCAACCACTAAGAGTTAAGCTTTTAGCAGGGGAGCAGAAAGCATTCGAGATTTTGCTCTGTCAAACTCCAGCCCCGGCCTCGAACGGGTCAGTTCATTTGAGGACCCAGTCCCATCCCGTCCAGTCCGGCTGCATCCAGCGCCCAAGCCGGGCGCCGTCGAAACGCGAGATGCCGTGCGGCGAAAAGGGCGTCCATTGGCTCAATGGGCGGCACGTGGATCAGTGGGAAATTGCAAAGCTATGTACCCAGGCAGAAGCATTATATATATATATATGCATTTGTGGGTATGGAAGTAGCCTCCAGACACACTCACGGTTGTCCTACAAAATGTGTTCCCTTTCGGCGAGTTCTCGAAGAGAAGACAGCAAATGTGGCAGTCCTCTCTTTGGGAACACACCCCTCTAGAACTCCGTTGGCGTCTATGGAATATGTTTTTTTAGGCTAAGTACTAGAACCCCCTCCTGCATAGTTTGTGTTCCCTAAAGGATGCCCAATTGACATCCGTACCCATTGCAACATCAGACCCTGGTTGAGCTTGAGAGTACCAGCTGGCCAGTGGCACATGGTGTTGGGTCAACGGAAACCACGAGGAACCACTCAACAGAAACATGTGTATGTTAGTTAACCACTTTTTGAGGGTGTTCCCAATTGAACAAATAAAGCCCAAAACACAAACAGCTATTGAGCAGCGTCCGTGCTCTCTTCAAACCACGGGCCCAATGAATGCCCGCACGGATTACTTTTGGGCCTGCCTTCCAAGGGCAACATGAAGCAGCAAGTATCTGCTCTAGACGAAACAGCAAGCTACACAAAGAAAGCGTGACAAGAACACCCTTCTCAGGTTCGGGAAATTGAAAGGAAACAAGCCATCCTGGCCAATTGGCTCCCTTTAGAATAACCAAAGGGTGACCTGACAAAGGTTTCAAGGCGTTTCGGGGGTTCGAATTGCCAATCCCTATTTTAACGGACACTGATTCCAGATGGCTTCCCCCTCAACACATTACAAACAGGGTTCCCCATACCGTCCCACCAATTAACCTGGAACCTGACATTCGTGATCCGGCCCCTTTAAAGGACCATGGTCCAAACCGGGATTGCCCTTTTACGTCAGGTCCCATGTGAAAAGGGTCAAAAGGGTGCCCCTCGTTTCTTTCCCCTTTTACGTCAGGTTCCATTGGTGGGAGGGTACTAAGTACCAAAAAGGATGCCCCTCTTTGTGTCACATAACCTGTATCCAGCACATTTTAGAGAATTGAGTGACTCGTTTTTGTCCTCGGCCGGAGACGTTTCGACGGCTGAGCCGAACGCCCCCCCCCCCCAAACCCCCTCCCCGCGCAGCTCCGGCGAGCGCGGGCGCCGGCTCTTCCGCGCCGCTGGAGGCCGGCGCCGGAAGCCGCCGAAAGCCGCGGGGGGCGGGGCGGATTTTGGCGGCTGGGGGTGATCAAAGTCGGAAAATGGAATCGGTGGTTTCCCTTGAACCCACCACTGGGGGTGACCTTGATCATGGTAAAATCGTGAGGCCAGCAAGGGTTTGGCGGGGTTTTTGCTTTTTGCCGGGGGGGTGGGTAAGCTTGTTTTTTTTGGGCGGTAATTTTGAGACACCTTACAAGTCATTGTCCACTTTCACCCCCTGGGTATTTTCAATTCTCATGTGGTGATTTTTCTCCAACGCAGCAAAGTTAATTGAACAGATCTGCTACTTTTGGACATGGTCGGTTGGTTCGGCTTTTTCCTTGGACAGGAAACACTGTGTTCGGTTGCCGCTGCGTCCACCTCTTGGAACCGCTCCTTTGTTTAATGCTTTATTGGGCCAGCGGCTTCACCAATCTCTTGTTGTTGCTTTTTTTGCGAATCATCCACGGTGGGTGTTCATGCCCATGTTCGGAGCCTCTCACTCAGACTTCTCCAAGCTCTCTGTTCTTCCGTGTCCAACTTGCTATGGATGATTGTCTAAGATAACACACGGCAATAAGAGCGCTCTGAGTGCCAAACTAGGCCTCCGGTGACAACCAGCGGGAGTGGTCCAACCCGGCCAGATGCTTCGCGCAAAACAGCGCTCTGCGAGTCAAACAAAGAACCCTTGAGATTCTTGGCTTTTCTGTTTTCATGCAAACCTGTCTCAAGTGTCCCCGATATGTTTTTCAGTTAAAGCCAGGCAACCGCAAGGTGCCACCGTTGCGGCCGTTTTTGTTCTTCTTCTTTTTTTTGGGTATCTTTTTTGTTTTAAAGAAAAATAACAACAAATCTCATGGATGTGGCCCCGGAAAATCGCTGAACTGTCCACCAGGAATGGAGGTCATGTGCGGCCTTCTCCGCGCGAAGCTCATGGGAAGGGGGCAGAGAGCAGCGGAATGAGTTGGTTCACTTTGCGAGGGGAATGTGTATGTTGCAATATGGCTGTGGCTCAAAAAAACGGTACCAAAATGGAACCCTGCTAAGTGGAAACATGGACCAAAACCTGCGTTATCATTCGAATGACTCACAGTTGAAGAGGTTATGATTCTTTCATGCCAGTCATGTGACCGATCCTAGGCAACCTGAAGTGTCACAAGGCAAAGAGCAGCACTTGATGAGGATTGTCCATGTGTTTCCCAAGCACGTCGTCATGTCATTCTTCGTCGCTGATACTGATTGTGTTTTTCTATGCGCAAATTCAAGGAAAACCAGGCAAAATGAGCTGCCCCGTGAAGGTCATTCGAGGAACCCTGCTTTTCATGCGTTGAGTGCTGGCGATTTGTAGATCACGCTTCGATTCGCACGGATGGGGATGGCCTTTGGCTGCATGAGCCAAAACTATGCCAGGTCGCCGTGTCTGGTGCACCTCGCTTTCCTTGGGGGATGAAATGTGATTCAAATCAAACTTGTTTAAAGGATGCATGTTGCTTATGTTGATCTTTCCTTTTCCAGCTGCCAGAACATCATCGCTTTGTGAAATACGTTACTTGAAATGAAAGCTGTAGAATTGCCTGGCTGGTGTGCTTGTTCGGGGCATATGTGTTCTTAATCAGCACGTAGGTTGTTATGCAAACAGCACGTAGCTTGTAATTCAACACAGTCTGAAGTTTGACGTTGGAGATGAGTTTCTACTTTCCCCCTAGGCTATAAAGTGAGTTGTGCCCAGACTCGAGGCGTACTCGGCAGCTTCCAATTCAGCCTAATCTGTAGTATTTGTTGCTTGCCATTTTGTCAATCCACCATGGAAGCTCCTTCGATGATTACCTATTGTGGATGGCTTTGTTCCGCCAATTCATGCGACATGGTTCCTCCTTTTTTTTGGAATTATTGGGACCTGCTGGTTGGTTGTGACTCGTATAGTTGTGTCCGCAAATAGAGGGCCCCAACCAATTTTGTGATCTCCTTTTAGCTTCCCTTTGCGCCACATCCAAAAATGGTTTCCAGTTTTGTTGGGGTCACCTCCCCGCGAGGTGGCGACTCCTGGGGTGTCCGCGCCTCGGTTGGGCGCAAAGCAACAAGACAGCAACCAAAGGGTGTTCTCGTGTTTGGGTGCGTACAACAGGGTGGAGTACGTGCTGGCTTTATTCCCAGACTCTGGTTAAGTATTTGTCTTACTGCTACTAGCCACATAACATATTGTTAGTAGCAGTAAGACAAATGCTTATAATATGTTGTACGCTGATCATTGCTTCTCAGACCAGGTTGTACGCAGCACCTTCTGCAAGCCTCTATGTGTTGAAAAAGCCAGGATGACGTGAGAGTTCCCCTGCTTTCAGATGATGTGTGCGGTTGCCTGGGCATTTTTGAACGTGATTCCTCTGGTGTGTATATTCTGTATATATATATATATATGCATTATGATATTTATATATATACGTGTATATATATACGTGCACATGCATATGTGTATATGTGCTTCTTTGTATCGTGCAGTTGCCCATTCCACTTACACCACTGTAGGTAGCCTCACGAAATCGCCTCCTTTTGTTACCTTCGAGAATATTTAGGTTTCACCAACTAACATGAACATCTCCAGACAGCTAGCCCGAGCCCGGCCAACAACTATATGTTTGGCCGACTTCCCTTGTGCAAAAACCATTCTGGTGGATCAGTCTGGGTTCTCTATCCAGTTTAACTCTGCGCAAGCGAGCAGGGTTCAAAGCCGGGTTTGGGTAGAATTCTTCCAGAAAGCAACACACTGTTTTCAGTTGTATATTTCAATGCCTGTTCACAGAGCTGGGTTTTCCTGCGAGAATCGTCCGGGTCTGCTTTGGTGAAGCCAATTTCACTCACTGGGGACGGTTGGGTCAATGTTGGTCACATCTTACATCTTTGCCCAAGACCTGACACGATATACTCGAAGATAACAAGGAAACCTAGGTACGCTGGATGCCCTAAATATTGCAAGTAGGGGAACAAGGGAACTCCCGTGTTTACTGCAATTTACCATGATTTTGTGGATGGGAGTGGCTGGTTTACTTGCCAGTATTTCAGCTATGAGCCCCCATGGGGTTGGCAGTGGAGCGGCTCTCTCGTGACGGTCCACTTGTCAGGAGGTGCGACCCGAGCGAGGCCAGGAGGAGGAGCAGGACGCTGACCTGGACGAGGCGGGCAGGGTGTTTCTTAACTTTGGGGGTGTTCTTTCTTGGTTGAACACCCCCAACATGGGGGTTGTCTTTTTGGTGTCCATTAAAGCCACCAACAAAAGGGTAGCCTCGAAAACTGACAGACCCATATGGGGGTCCCCTAAACCGGGATGCCCCAAAAGTTGTCTCTTGTTGTTTTGGACGTCGTTTGTTGTGCCAAACTGAAAGTGAGTTTTCTGTTCAGTGATGTTCAAAGGGAGATGCGTATGGGACCCTACTTTGCAGGCTTTGTATGGACACAAATTAGCAATGTCTAAACTTACTTCTTCTCTGTGATTTGGCGGATGCTCTTGTGAATGCAGTGGTTGTTGGCTATTACTTTAGAGGAAGGGCTGCTTCGGGGGATGCCCCAAGTATTTCAAATAGGGGAACAAGTTAGAAACCCAGCAGTTTGTTTTGCAGCAAATTCATCAGGCGGTTTGTGGCTGGATGTGGTTGGTTCACTTGTACCGTCACTTCGCCAAATCTCAATCCAACCACAGGAAGACTTGTCAACGTGGGCCAAACAAACAAGTGGCTGTATGTGTTGTTGTTTGAAGGTAGAATTTGCCGGGTTGGCTGAAAGGGAAACCAAAAGGACAACTAGAGTCCGTTTTCAGGGGGCTCCTTATTTCAATGCATACCCAAGTCTCACTTTCCGATTTGAGAGTGTTGAAGTCTGACGTCTGAATCGGGTGCTCCTCAATATGGCTGAACCGGGTGTCTTTTTAACAAGACTAGATGTGAAAACGAAAACATCCATTCGCAAGTTACACGAACAACGGACAACAAGATTCGGGCTTCGTCATATCATGGTCTAGCAGTTTCGTGGTGATATTGGCGGACATTGACTGAAGCAAAGATTGATTACCTATTGATGCCCTCAGGTCAAGAAGCCTTGCAGTTTATCAAGCAGGGTTGAAAAACGGGCCTGAGCTTGTGATCACTGAATTTGGTGTTAAGGTTCTCGTCAGTTCCATTCCGATTGTATACGCAGGCCCTTATATCAGGCAACCTTGAAGGGGTTCTAGCAAACGCGTGCCAGCTTGCACCAAAGGCCAATCATGTGCATTTCTTGGGCCCATGTTGTTCACCTCCCACCTGGAACCGAATCTCAGGAGCCCTCTTTAAAAGCTGCTCCAAGCTACCCCAGAGCTTATCTAGGCAGAGACCGCATAGCTCTCAGCTGTTGCAGAATCAGGGTATTGGGATGTGAGTCAAAAACAGGGTGACCCCAAATTGGAACCCTGGCAAATGGAAACAAGGACTAAGCTTGCGGTCCAATTCCTGATGGTTCATTTTGCCATTTGGGAATGAGGTAAGTGGTTTTGGCACGCGCCGCGCGAGGCTTCGGAAGCCCCGCAGCGGACTCAACCGCGAGCCAACTGAATAGAGAGGAAATAGGCCAATTGGTGTCCTTTCACATTCAGTTTCAATCCCTTCCGTGGATTAGCGTTCCTTTGATTCGCTTTTGATTCGCGTTTGATTCCCTTTTGGTTTTCTTTTGGTTTTCTTTTGGTTTACTCCTTCTCGTTTCCTTGGTCTGCCATTGGCTGCCTCTTGGTCTTCTTGAGGAATGGCTTTTTGCTTCCAGTTCTCTTTGGCATGTGTAGAATAACAAAAATAATATTGATAACAATAATGATAATGATAATAATCATGATAATGATAATGATAATAATCATGATAATGATAATGATACTGTGGATGGACAAAAAGCGCACTACTTAAGACACCTTGGAATGATGATTCTTTTGTAAATACCAACAAACAATGGCTTCCCACGGTTTCAAAGTGGTGCAGGAATTTATTTGTCTACAGTAGTAACAATAATAACATCACACATATATATATATATATAAATATACGTATTCGTAACATGTGCATCAAGCATGACATGCCCGCGGATTTCCGCTTGGGAGAAAACAAGTTGCGCACCTTTTTGTCATGCAAAGGTGTATACCTTAAGTTCTAGACCTATGCGAAACGACTGTAGACAGAAAAGGGTGAACAAAAGAAACGATAACAGATAGGCCCAGATGAGCTTTTGCAGTTATTTTTAAGAATTAAAGGACCTGATAACCCCACATGCTATGTTTTTCCCAAGGATGTGAGTTCAAATGTCCACACACATGTACCGTGCGCCCCTTGTATGGATGCGATTGCAGAGCAGGTCTAGCGCGCTTTTTTCATCGCAGGCGTTGCTAACCTACTGCAGCCCGAGCCGCTAATCAACAAAACAAAGCAAGTTCGAGACATTCTCGAACTTAGTCCATCTTGTTAGATTATTGGCTGCGCCGCACGTGCATCTCAGGAGGTCATCTTGCAGCTCAGCATCGGAGAAGATCTGGACACTTTCCCAAAGAGAAATAGCACTGTGGTATCCGTTGGACGATGAAGTCAAGCTTTTTCAGTCAGATGTCCATCTGAAGGCTTCTCCGCGGGGAACCTGCAGGGCCTGCCTTCCTGAAAGGTTCCAATGAAGGTGCGCGCTGCGGCTGGAATGTCGACAGAACGCGGACCGCTCCTCCTACATTGTGAATCCATCAGCAGCGCCGAGGGCTTGGCAGGGCAGCCGTGGAGCAGCTTATCCAACTTGAAGAAGATGCCCCATGGCTGGCCTTGGATGTTCAAACTCATGGCTGTGAAACAACAAGGCAGTTGGAGACAACCTCAAGAAGCTTGAGCCGTGCGCAAGTGGTTGTGCTGCAAGCTTGTGGCAGGGCTCATGAACATCGCGGAGACAACTAGCATGCGTTCTGTCACCTCACCCCGCAAACAAGAATAGGGTGCCAACATCCTGTCTCACGCCCCCCGCCGCGCGCGCGCCAACATCCTGTCCCTCTAGACAGCTGCCGAACGCTACCCCTGCCACACAAACACACACCCAGATGCACAGAATGCTGCGCCTGCCACGACTTCGGCAACGGCATCGCCAAAGTGCTGCGCCTGCCACGATTTCGCACGCCCCCCGCCGCGCGCGCGCCAACATCCTGTCCCTTTAGACAGCCGCAAATTTCTGCCCCTGCCACACAAACACACACCCAGATGCACAGAATGCTGCGGCTGCCACGACTTCGGCAATGGCATCTCCAAAGTGCTGCGCCTGCCACGATTTCGCACGCCCCCCGCCGCGCGCGCGACAACATCCTGTCCCTTTAGACAGCTGCCGAATGCTGCGCCTGCCACGATTTCGCACGCCCCCTGCCGCGCGCGCGACAACATCCTGTCCTTTTAGACAGCTGCCAAATGCTGCCCCTGCCACACAAACACACCCCCAGATGCACAGAATGCTGCGCCTGCCACGACTTTGGCAATGGCATCGCCAAAGTGCTGCGCGTGCCACGATTTCGCACGCCCCCCGCCGCGCGCACGACAACATCCTGCCCCGTTAGACAGCTGCCGAATGCTGCGCCTGCCACGATTTCGCACGCCCCCCGCCGCGCGCGCGACAACATCCTGTCCTTTTAGACAGCTGCCTGCGCTGCCCACGCACACCCAGATGCACAGAATGCTGCGCCTGCCACGACTTCGGCAATGGCATCGCCAAAGTGCTGCGACGATTTTTCGCACGCCCCCGCGCGCGCGCGCGACAACATCCTGTCCCGTTAGACAGCTGCCGAACGCTGCGCCTGCCACGATTTCGCACGCCCCCCGCCGCGCGCGCGACAACATCCTGTCCTTTTAGACAGCTGACATGCTGCTGCCCCTGCCACACAAACACACACCCAGATGCACAGAATGCTGCGCCTGCCACGACTTCGGCAATGGCATCGCCAAAGTGCTGCGCCTGCCACGATTTCGCACGCCCCCCGCCGCGCGCGCGACAACATCCTGTCTCTTGCGCGACAACATCCAGTCCCTTTACACGGTGTGAGTGAAAGCTGAGTGTGAGTGAGTCAGCGAGTGTGAGTGAGTGAGTGAGCGAGTGAGTGAGTGAGTGAGTGAGTGAGTGAATGAGTGAGTGAGTGAGTGAGTGAGCGTGAGTGAGTGAGTGAGTGAGTGTGAGTGAGTGTGAGTGAGTGAGTGTGAGTGAGTGTGAGTGAGTGAGTGTGAGTGAGTGAGTGTGAGTGAGTGTGAGTGAGTGAGTGAGAGTGAGTGAGTGAGTGTGAGCGAGTGAGTGAGTGAGTGAGTGAGTGAGACAGTGATGAGGAGGGAGGGCGGGAGGAGGAGGAGAAGGAGAAGGAGACGCGGCGCGCGGACGACGAGCGGTAAAAGTAAGAACCCCACACATAGATGTGGGGAAAAAGGTCGACATAGCCATTTGAGTATGTGCCAACGGATTGCCGCATGATCGCGATGAGTCTGCGTATATGTTAACTGAAAAGACGACGCAAAAACTACTGGAAGATAGCACGACTATGAAAAAACTGAGGAAAGACTACTGTAAACCCATGGACATACTGCAGACATGTTTCAGCAAGACTACGACAAGATTAGGTAGACCTACAGCAGCTCAAAACACGGAAAACAACTCAGGAGGACAAGCAACCGGCAATGATTTCAAGGCCACAGCACTTTGTCTTTCCATCCTACTTGAAGTGGTCACTTCGATAGTGATGCCCCTTGTATCCCTTTGAATCCAAAGCGAGGTATATGCCCCTTGCGGCTTCAGGTCCTGCAGACGTGCTGCTTTGTTTGGGGTCCAGGAGCTATCTAGAGCAGGTGTTGTTCCTAGCGCGTGTTAATCTTATTTGCACATCTCATTGCCGCGGTTCGTTTTTTTTTTGTTGTGCACGTTTGTGTGACACGGAGGGAGGTTAGACATTAGTGAAGCATACCCCCCGAAGCATACCCCAAAGCAACCCCCAGCAGCCAAGTGTATCCGCAAACTGCTGCTTTTCTTCTACTCTTTTCGTTTTTTTCTGCTCCACAACCACCGCTAGCGCTTACCACGAATGACGAATACTGCTGCTGCTACTACTGCTACTGACGACTGCTGCTAGTGCTCCTGCTACTGCTACTACTATACCACTACGGCGGCTACGGCGGCTACGACGGCTGCGACGGCTGCGGCGGCTACTGCTGCTGCTGCTGCTGCTGCTGCTGCTGCTGCTGCTGCTGTTGCTGCTGCTGCTGCTGCTGCTGCTGCTGCTTTTCATCAACGTGAGTTCATCAGGGCTCCGTAAAAGATACATTTTGCCCATTTGAAACATGGCTTTTTCACAAAAATAAAGGGAACGCACCATGTACAAGGCAATGTTCAGGAGTATAATGTAAGGATCCCTGTTCATGATCCCTTGGGTGGCTACCTCCAAAGAGACCAAACCCGTGCGAGTTGAAAGCTGGCTTCTGACAGCACAAATGGAAGAGCAACTCCAAGAGTCTGGCGATTATCACACCAGCTCTCTGCACTATATCACCAATATCGCTGCCTTCGTGGCATGCATTTTGCTGATGGGGAGGTTGTTTGATTGTAGACCTTGAAGGGGCATGCCCTTTCGAACTCGGCAGTGTCTCCCTAAGTTAGCTCCAGAGGCATGTCTGGACCCCCTTGATTTACCTCATTTCCTCAAGTGGTGCAAAGTCACAGCCTTGTCCGGTCCACCAAAAGTTGTGTTTGTGTGGCCGTTGTTGTCAACCTCCTGCAACTTGCTCACTTCCATTCGCTCAAGGGCTGTTTGGTTGTTCCCCTTGGTTCCAGCTTCTTTCTTTTCTCGTTTGAGCTGCAACCTGGTGGTGTTTCCGGCGCCGGGAAGTTCAGCCCGAGGTGCTGTGAATGGGGCGTGACGCTGCCCGCGAGGTGCCCGGGTTTGGGGCTGTTAGATGGAGCCCGGCGGTTTGGAGGTGTTTTTTTCGGGGGGTAGGCCGATTTGAGTCAGAGTCAAAAGGGTTAGGTGAAGACCAAATGTTTATGAGTAGGTAGAATCAAGAGTCAATGGGTTTTTGGCCCTCAATTGGGGGATAGTCCCAACTTCCAACCAGAAATTGGCGCAAATATCCACTCTCTTGATGCTTTACATGTTTTGAGGAGGTTTGACTACAAAGTGCTGGCATTTGGGTTGCAGGATACTTCAAAACCAAATCTCCGGCATGATTGTAGGAGTCAGCGATTAGTACAATTCAGCGCCTCCCTCATGGAACTTGACTAGTCCGGAGCTGGTTGGTTCCGTGTTAGTGGGCGGGCAGGTAGGTGGAGTCATTTGCGCATGTTTCCCTCTATTTGTCCGACTTGCATACCCCTTACATACCTCTTTAGGATGGGCAAGGCTGAGACGCACAGTATTGCCTATTCCCAGGGGATGTAAGGGGTATGAAAGTGGGACAAATTTTCGGGTCCTTTCACAAGGGCCATGAGATTTTGCCCACACAGTTTGCTCAAGGCATACTGATTTCAGCGTGGAGTTCTTTCTGCGATGGGTGTCGTTTGTGCAATGGTTTCAGCTTGTTCCCCTTTCACCGAAATGCAACGGAGGACTTGGATTGCCACATATGTGTTTCTCCAAATCGCACAGCAATGTGCTCCTTTTGGCTTCTTGAAACCATTCCCCCCCCAAAAAAAAAAGAAAGAGACGCGCCCACGTGCCGCCCCATTTTGAGAAATTTGGTCCTGAGGCGCGGCCTGTCCGAGTCGAAGCCTCTCAATTCTCTACCTGGGTCATCGTCGTTTTTTGAGTTGGTGCCCGTTTTGTGGCGAGAGCAAGGGGAAACCCAAAGCTAGAACTGTTGCGTCATTTTGGGGGTCCGATTCCCAAAAAGGAGCCGCCAACCCAGGACTCCCCGGAAGGTTCAGAAGGTCTAGATGTTAGATTTTGGCCACACATGGGCCCTTGAAATAATATGGGAAGACTACCTTAGTCTTGGGCAATACTACTTTGAGTGTTGGGCAATACTACTTTGATTGGTAATGAGGATTCAAAAGTTCCAAAAGGATTTCCACAGGAATCCAACATGATTCCAAAAGAAATCCAAAAAGGACTTGGGAATGATTCCATTGCAGAACATAATTAAACAGGACAACTATGAACATGTTCCTTGTTTTACACCTCTCTGACTTTTTGGGGTTTGGGGGAGACCCGGATTCCGAGGGCAAAGTGGTTTGCAACTTGTTCGAAATGATCATATTGGGAGGGTTCAGCCCGGCCGGACTACGTTTATGAGTCCGTTGGCATCATGAACCTTGCACTCAGTTTGGTAGAAGCAACAGTCCATGGGTTTGGATGCTGCTCCATGTTGCGGCCAAGCAATTTCAAGATGTCAAACGTGTTGTGCTCGGGCAGTGCATTTGCTGACTTGTTTTTAGGGCTTTGGGTGGGGGTTGGGACTGGGCGGTCCTCAAACTCTGGGCCCTTGATAGCTTTGCATTTCAGCAAGTTGAACTCACCCAATCCAGTAAGCTGTCCATGCAAAAAACCCAATCCAGTAGAACTGGCCTTGTGTAAAAAACCCAGTTGCAGCCTTCTCTTTGAACACCCCAAAAGAAAACAACCACCCGACAAGACTCGCGCGTCTTTCTTTGCGTCGGGACCTTGGGCGATCGTTCGAGAGGTATTACCCGGCGGACTTTGCAGATGACAAGTTCTACGGGCCCAAGGAGCGGATGGTAACTTCTGGCGCGACAGGTTGCCTCAAGTTGCGACCCTCACGGACGGCTCGCTCAATCCGTTTGTTTTTACTACTGGTGGATGGACGAAGTCCTGCGCCAAAGTTGAAACCATGGCAGACCATGGTTTGTTTGGTGAGATCATTCGAGGGTGTCTTAGGAGGAGTTCGCCCATCTACAGGTGGGAACGCATGGAAACCTTTGCGTTTGATGTGTTTGGAATTACTATGGTTCACCCAAGTGTAAGTCCCCTAAAGAAAGTCGAAAAGGCATCCACACTGGTAACCATCAACATGACCTCATTATTTTGATTTCTGACTGAACAGGAGACCACACAGGCTTACCATCAGGAGTCCAACCAAAAGGGCTCTAACCCAACTTGGGACACTGCAGGTGAAGCATTATCAGTTTTCTCCCACTCTCACACATGGTTTCTTATCCGGACAAGAATGAGTCAAGGCAAGGCATTCATGCGGACAAGCCAGTCCAAATCAATTGTGGTGTGTCACGTTTGGCATGGTCGTCGGAAAGTGGTTTGCAAGGCCATGTTTTGTGGTGCCAAGGGCCAAGGGTGTCCCAGCTTGGTAACAAAGACCGGGCTATTTACCACAATGGTGTTTGGTCCGTCAGTCCCTCTGATTCTTCGTGCAGAAACTCGTTTCATCAGAATGGATGCAAGTTGTTCACTCCAAATGCGGAACACTCTCCATGGATTCCCCTGGACCAATTTCAGGGACCTGGCAGTTTCCATAGTGGCCGGGGTATTCGATTCCTTGCAGCTATGTCCATTTTTGGTCCCTTGGCATTCAAGGGACGTTCCCTGCGCCTTTCGTGTTGCAAAGAAGAATTCCAGTCAATCCAGGCAAGCCATTCGACATGGGTGTGTTTTTTCCAGACCCCCTTGTTAGGTGGTCCTTGTTATGGGGACACCTTTTTCTGGACAACCTCATGTTTGGGGGTCCACCCGAAAAACACACCCAGATCACCCAAGTGGTTTACCTTACCAAAGCTGACGCCACTGGACTGGACCATGACGCCCACAGTGGCCCATGAGAATTCGGATCCACTGGAGCGACCCAAGGGGCAAGGTGACTGTTGCCTTTGCATGTGCTTAAGAGTATTTGTGTTTATTGTTACTTTTCTCTTTTGGTTTTAGACGGAGTCTACCAGTACAGGAATTATGTACAGGTTGTGCAGGGACTTCTTCTGTGAATTGATTTTCCTTCTTTTTGTGAAACCAATCTACCAGCACAAAAAACATGTTTTGTTCGAGGGGCTTTCAGCCCATGGATGTTTGTTTGAGGATGCCAAGGTCCGTTTGCTCCGAGGACCGAGTGTTGGCGGCGGCCCTCTTGGAGTGCGCCTGTCGCTCGAGTGGCCAAAGGCAGAGCTTTCTTGGCACTCAGTCGTTGCGGGCGGACGTGGACAATTTGAGAACTGGTCAAGACTACTTGACGAGAGGAACCACTAGGGAAACTTGACTAGGTTTCTATTTGAACCACTCATTATTCACATGGATGATTCAGAGGATGTCTCCTGAATGGCCCCGTTTCGGGAGCATTGCTCTTGTATGTCCTTCCCGTAGCATGTGAAGAGATGAGCTTGCGCTACAACGCCTTCCATCAACCTCGCTTTGCTGCAGCTAAGCTCAGCTTCCCTCTGGCGGTTTGGACTGGTGGTTGGGAGATGAAGGGGTGGTCACCCACCAATCCAAACCACCAATTGAGTGTAACCTGAAAAACCGGAAATTCGGTGCATTTCACGCAGTTGTGTGTGAAGACTCTGCTTCTGAAAAGAAGATGGCGCAGTGCATCCAGGTGGGGGTTCACCGGTTTTCTTGGCATTGTTGGGGCATTCCCTCATTGCGGAGAGCCAGCAAGTGTGCCCTTAGAAAGTAGTTCAATAATTGCGCAGAGTTTGCAGTTTCGCGGTACGACATCTACACTTGTTCGTTCCTGAGACGCGTATTCAGGTGGGTAAGCCGCTTGCATGAGTATGCGTGAGTATGCAAGCCATCGTGTTTGAGCATGTTTGGGGTGGTGCCTAGCGGGCGCAAGAAGCATTCTTTGGGAAACATGCTGCGTAATTCAGCACGCGCGCAAGCTCTGCTTCGGAGGCGTCCCCTTCATTCAGTTAGCACATTGCAGAGATGCCGAATTGTGGCACTCGCAATCCATTAGAAAGAAGGAATTGCGACAAAACATGTGCACCTTCGACTGGTGTCTTTTGCACTCCAAACAGACTGTAGATTCATCTTGCCTTCTTTCGATGTCTCCCTTATCTAGTTGGCACGCGGTTGAGCGACTGCTTCCAGCTTGCAAGGCAAACAAGAGTGAGTACGCATTATGTGCTAATACACTGAACACGGTTGCGGCGCCAAACGCATCGGGCGCTTCCGCTGCAAAGGGCGTAGGGGAAGTGTAATAGCTTTTTATGCCTGCTGACTGCGGTGTAAGCTAAGCTATGTGTTACGCAATCGAAGCATTTGCTCGGGCGTAGGCAACCTTCCATAGGGGCTTGTGGCGTGTTTTTAGAGCTTCACATTTTCGTGATGGGTTGGTGCAGTTTGTACCGGCCGGATGTAAATGTCTGACTTCGAGCTGGGTTTTAGGCGCTGCGCCCGTTGCTGGAGCCTGGCGCCAAATGTTTGCTCAAGCATGCTTGAACGTGGTGGTTCCCAGCCATAACCCTTGGGTTTTCATCTTTTTCAGTTTTTTTTTGTAAATTCGTCTCCACTAAGCCACTTAAAGTTAGGCGTTTCGCCGTCGAAGCATCCTCCACACTTCCGTTCTGTTCACCTGGTCGAATTCGCTCGCAGGTACTTGGGCAGCGAGGAGGTGTGGGGGGAGCACCTGATGGAGGAGGTGCTGCGGTCCAGGGAGCTTCTTCAGGCGCGCTTTTTACGGGTTTCCCTTGTGTCGTCGGATTAGCGAAACGGGGGGGGGCCTGCAGACCTGGATCGTCATATCTATGTATGTGTACATATATATATATATATATATTATATATGTAGAATATCTATATATATGTATGTACGTATATAGATTTATATGTTATCCCAAAGAAGGGAGACAGGCCTGATTTGCAACTGTTGCATGTGGGGACATTGTTTCCCGCAAGCGCGGAAAGAACCGACCATTTTTTTTGTGGAAAGGGGCCATGGTAGTTGTCACAAGATGGTTTTTGGTCAGCCGCCTTAATGAACCTTGGGCCGATTCTGTTTTGTTTCCTTGGCAACATTCCAGTGACACGCCCCTCATTCCTTGTTACCCTTTCTCAATTTATTTGAGGAGGGAGTCCATTTAATTCGATCCACCCTGAACAATGAAGGATGAAGGAGGGTATTCGCAATGTCGCAACTTCAATCACGGTGAACAATCAGGCCCAAAATTTATTGTTTCCTTGAGAGGTCTTTCAATGGCAAGCGGAAGTACTGGGTAAAGGAGCTTGTGTGGACCTTCAACCAGCCTTCAGGAGCAGCATAAGGTAACGGTCGCCATAGGACGTTGTTGCTGGCAAATTGAGGCAAACTCACTGTGTGACAAATGGTGGTACTCATCTCAAGCAGCGATTGGTTTTATTGGGTGTCCAGTGGACCCCAGAGAACCACTTTATTCAGTGACAGCATGTATTCAGTTGCACTTTCACATTTGTTTTTGAGGCTCTTTCCCCTGTTATCTTGCTACGGTGGAAATTGAGGCCGAGAACAGGGTGCGAGCTCCGAATTTCAACCGCAACAAGGCAACAACTAGGATGGTTGCCATTCTGAGGCACGATGAGTCGGCGGTGTCATGGTCTGCTGCTGATGCAGCACGCATGCTACGCCACGCACGTCTGCATCGCCGCTTCCAGATTGAGCGTCGCGCCCGACCAAGAGCGGCCAGCGTCGCAACTCAATCTTCAATCGTCAATCTGCTGCCCCGCGTCGAACAACTTGCTCCGCGTCGGCAGGAGCAGCGCGGTGCCCCACAAATGTGTTACAGCGCCCAGCACGCACTCGCCCCCCCCTCAAAGGGTGCTGCTGACATGGCTACACGACGCGTCCGCGCAAGCAGCCAACACGGCTCTTCCCCTTGAGAGTGAGCATCATGTTTAGGGTCGCCTGGCCCACCCGCGTGCTCCGTTGCTGAGTCTTAAGTCACGGCAGAGCGACCGACGTTAGTAGCTTGCCCTCGCAACGGCCCCTTGTTTGAGGAGCCGTCGTTTAGATTGGAAAAGTAGTCGTCGCCTGGGTTAGCAAAAGGGTTTCCAGTGACCAGCGAAGGCTCAAACGCAACAAGGCATGTTCTTGCGCGGGCCCACCCGCTTGCCTGCCGCGGCCAAAATGCCAAAGGGGGTGAGTAGCTCACTAACCCTTGATTTCGCTCAATGGAAATTTAGACGACCATTGCAAGGGTTTCTCAAAACAAACCATGCCCGTGTCTCCCATGGTTCAGGAGTATTGTCCACACGAGGTTGCTTTGTGGTTGCTTCGTCGCGTGTGCGCTGCCAATACCGTGCTTGCAGCTGAAAGGTTCCCAGGCTTCCAACGATCAGCGAAACGGCGAGTTGCCCAGCTTTAATTCATATTGAGGGAGTTTTGAACATCATCCTTTCCCAGTGATTCCATGCTCACGACCTGTTTTAGTGGTAACTGGGATCCACTGAACTTATCTAGTTGCGTAAAGAGCCTCGTGCAAGTCGCTTTGGCTTGCTCCAAGGTCTTGTGTCGAGTTGGGGGGCCTCAGCGCACACATCATGGGTGGGGGTGGGAGAGCGGATTAACTTCGTGGATGTTTGAAGGAATCTCTTTAGGAACCTTTTTTGATTCGAGTAACTATCCGTTGGCCCGGACCGGAAGGCCGCTTCCCGGCCGAAAGCAGAGTTGCGCTTCAGCGTCTGACTCTTGGGCATCCTGGCCCCAAAATCGTTGACTAAGTCATTTCGTTTGCGAATCAACCGCCCCTGTTTGTCAACTGGTTGGCAACAATGGGAACCCTAGATAGTTTTGTGAAGATGACGACAACCACAGCGGGGCCGTCACCAGCTGGTGTTTAATCCCCGAAAACGCACCCGCCAAAACTTATTTGGCGAGGTCATTCACTCTTCCCACTTTCCTTCGGACAGTTCAAGGTCTACGCGTCGTGTCCACCACTGGGTCCAAATACACTGTTTTGCAGCATGATTTCCCCAGGCAATCATATCCAAAAAGGTGCCGGCACGCCCAGGGGACGAGCATATGAAGCTACGAGTTCTCTTTCTATCATAGCGACAGTTTCCTTTCGACCGCTTCCCTGTTTTTTGTGGTGCGACGGCCGATTGCGGCAATGCTCAGAAGCTCCTGCCAAGGTCCCAAGCGGCTTGAACCTCCTGAGGTGCCGTACCCTCGCCCTGGGGAGAGGGGCCGGGCAGGATCGAGGGCATTGTTCTTCTGAGCTTTTTCGGTTGAACATGTTTGCTTTGTTGTCTTTGTTTTCCACACCAAATAATCCTATCATTTGCGGGGGAAGCAACATTTCAAAGGTTTGAGAACCGGTTTCTGGCCGTTTCCGGCTGTTGTTTGGTTGAGGCCCACTTGGGGGTTGTCACCTCAAATGAAAGAACACCTGCTGGATGGTGTTGGGAGACGGGGAAAGGCACCAACCAGACAAAGGGTCCAATTGGGTCGTTTTGGGTTGGAAACATGCCGTTGTGTCTATTTGGTATCGATTTGCGTGTGGGTGGGTCTCCTATGATCAGCGAGCCCTTTTTCGGTTGGTGTTGCACAGACCGCAGGCAAATCGCGATCCGTCAAGCATCTCGCTATCAAAGATATTTATGCGCAGTGAAGTATGAAACAATGTGGGTGTGTTTGTTTTGGAGGGTCCCCCCTTGTTTGTGGTGTGAAAGGGAGAACCAAAAGGACAACTACCATTTTTGCGGTTCCCCCCCCCAAACGACACACCGCTATGGACTGTATCAAATATTTGTAGAGAGGGAAATGCTCGGATTCTATCCGAGCTCCTGTTGTAGCAACTCTCGTCACCCAAGGAACAGGGGTGCGCAACAAAGTGCGAGCCCAAAAGTGATTTGGTATCCTTGAGATTTTGAGAAGGCAAACAAGCCTAGGAGCAAACTCCATAGCCAAGTGGGGTAACAGTCCTTTGCACTCCCAAAAACTCTTGACTCTGGGGGTGTCACTGAGCTGGGATGGTTCTGACAGAGGATGGGGGGGCCTGGGTCGTGGGCATGCCCATTCCCGGGATCGCAGGTGATGTGACGTAGGCACAAAGAGCCCAAGGCAGACCTGTTCGCATCTGCCCAAGCCTCTGCAAGTTCTCCGCTTCCAATTCCGAGCCCCCGGGCCAGCAGAAGTTGCAGATGTCGCGAATCAGGAGGGTTTCCAACAAGAAACGTTATCACCTGCTCGACACCCGTTTTTGGAGATGCCATCAGTTTGCCTGCCCGCCATGCGAACTGGAAATCAGCGTGCATGTGGGTGTCTGTGTTTTAATATGGCCCCCAAACAAAAAAGGTACCCTCAAGAAAAAAGACACCCCCATGTAGCAACGTAGCCGATTGCGTGCTCGGCAGGCCGTTCCGCGGGCTCAGATTGTTTAGGAGAGTTCCAGCACAGATGGACTACGTAAGGAAAGACCGAATTCCATGTCTTTGGATGTTGGACAGGCAGTCAAACGAGCATCACAACAGAAGACCCTTCCTGCATCACCCGGCGTTCGGTTTTGCCTACCCTGTTCCGTTAGTTTGGCGGTATTTGTTATCAACCACGAGCGCACCTACCACCAAGCCGCAGGACATGGTGCAAGCCACCACTTGACGGCTGAGAGTGCTTTGAATTGCAAGCAAGGTGAGCTTGCAACAAGTAAATCAGCTTCTTCATGCGAAGCAACAGTAGCAGCAGCGTAGCACACGGCTTTCAGCTTGTTGCGTGCTGGAAGCTACTCAAACTCTGCAAGCCATGAACTCTTATCGGCGCGGCAGCAGCTCCTCGGCAATGGGGAGAGGAGCGCATGGATCGCCGAATCCTTTCGTCACCGGGGCCAACTTCAAAATGTTCCAGTGGCAACCAACATTTGTGAAACCAACATGCGTAAACCTGGAAAACCGACAAACACTGGTGGCAGTGGCTTGCAAGCTTGCAACTAGAACTGGATGCGGCAGCTGGTCTGAGACATCTCCGGACTCCGAAAAGATACCGATGCCCTTTTAATACAACCAGAAATCCTGGCAAAAATAGGCACATCATGGATTCCTGCTTGCAACAGGACATGTATAATGGGGAGCTGGTCTGCTGTGACCACTTCAAAGACCTTCAGAGCGCATGTCAGCGGGTTGTCGAAGGACACCAAGACGAAACCCGCCTCAAGGGATGTTAAGACCAGCCCAACTGTTGAGTTTGACATCGGAGAATGACAATGCGGGGCACTGGTTGCGCATGTAAAGTGCCTCTTCTCATCCGGGGTTGGCCTGGATTGAACGGTACCGGTGCTTCAGTCCGTGCTTCGCGGACAAATCAAGCCCAGGAGGTTGAAGTATTGTTTGGGAAAACCTCTTCAATTCGTTTGGTTTGGGTAGACGGTATACCCTTGGGATTCGATTAGGACGAGTCCGGACCTGATATCCTTCGCTGATGCGACACACAAGTCAGAGTTGGCAGTGGCAGTTTGCATGCGCGGAAGTGTGGAGGACACAGGCACTGAGCCACTTCTTGGACCCTTGTTGAAAGGATTTGCGACTGCGATACAATAGCGAGGAATGGCAGTGAGGGCTTGCAGTCCTCTTTCAGACGAATGCCACACGTCGTCAGATGGCTCCCTTCCCTACAGTTGACTTGGAGGGGAGCGTTTGGTGCAACCTTCTTGTCCGGTGGTATCATTGGGCGGACCTGTCAAGCTTTGTTCAACGCCCGCATCTTCGCTCCCATGTTGTGACTCAACTGGCTCGCGGACCGACGGGTCCCATCGCCTTGCGGCATTCAGGGCAGGATGTTGCTTAGAGTCTCAGAGACTTGTGGTGTACAAGTGATCACAAATGTTGACACTAACCTTTTTCTTGCAGCATCGCCAGGGTTGAGTTTGAATCCTGGTGTTTTCAAGTTCAAGTTCATGTGGGTTGAAGCGAGGCCTGTTCGCGTCTGGATGCTCAACTGTTGATCAGCTTAAAAGCACGTGGGCAGACAGCTTGCTCACTTGGGATTGCTGTGGATGGTCATTCAGCCATTGCATTTCAGTAGTACGGGATTTAGGCAACCATTTTGAGGATTCCTTGACCATTGACCCACACAAGGAGTCTTGACTCTGGCTCACGCGCAAGCGCGATTCGGACAAAACACGTTTCCACAAAATGAGTTGTTTCTTGAGTTCCCACGGACATTGTGCAACAATAGGAACCCGTCCGAACGCTGGTTCCCAGTAGAGAAAGCGTTCCTTTGTGTGACACCCGGAGTTCAACATGTCCACCGTACCCTACCGCAGTGTCGCCTATGCATCTTATTTTTGTGCTAAGGCAAGCACTCGCCAGAGCCAGATTCCGCCGGGCACTCGGGTGTGTCATGCCCTCCTCTTAGTTTCTTGTATGAGTCTGCCTTTTGATGTTTCAAAATGTACAGGGTATGGTTTATGTGTACATGATTGTGAGGGCAGTGCTGATTCCTTAGCCTGAGCCTCCTGGATGGTTCGCTTCGAGCATACAAGGTATGCCTGTTAGACTGTTTCATCACTGGCGGGAGTTTGGTTCAACTCATTTCTCCTATTGTGGCACCTCTAAATCTGGGAATCCCCAACGTATTCCATTTGCCCTACACTCCCTCACACTGACATGGAAGCTCCCAGAAGG
>CAUJNA010003230.1:327500-355000 GCA_963377175.1 Effrenium voratum
TGCGAGACGCTTGCCAAATCGAAGGAAGGAAAATTTGTTTGGACGTCACGTAAACGTATTTTTGTTCCACCAACCATCTCTGAGGGCGTTCTCATCACTACCCTTTAGCTCTCTGGGGGGGTGGCTCCCTGGATTTTTTGTTTTTTCCTCCGCAAAGGGGGGTCCACATGTCAGTGAGCCTTCTTCCAGGTATGGATTTTTTGTGGAGTCGCCTCCAATTGGGCAGGATTGTTCATGGCGTGTTGGAAGGGGCACCATGGGGCCAGGGTCCACATGGCGGCCTTCTCCGGGGTATCGATTTTCTGTGGAGCCGCCTTCCATTCATGATTGTTCATGGCGTGTTGGGAGAGAGTCAACGCCTCAATCGATTTGGGTCAACCGAGTTGACTTGGATGCGTTTGCGCAGGCCAGCTTTGAACAATCAAAGATGTCGTGCTTGACAAGACCCAAGCTGGCGATCGCACATGCGAAGCAGATCAGGCTATAAATGGAAACAGCAAGACTGGGCTTTTGGAGAAGGCCCAGTCGCACGCCTAACTTGCAGCAGGCAGCAGGCCTCTCAAGCTACAGTTCAAGAGCTGTGTTGGCGCTTGACCTGTTCTGGGCGTTCACACGTGCAGTCGCACTGGTCGCCCCAGCCGCAGTGCTCTCGTATGGTTCAATAGATTTCTGGCCAAGGAAACGGCGAACCTTTGAGCCTGATGCACGCGGCATGTCCATGATCATCCGCAGGGCTAAACGCGTGTTTCGGCCCCTGTTGTGCAGCTGTTGACGTTCAGCCTTTCTGGAGGCGCAGCCAGGCATCGGGCGGCTTGGGAGGCTGTAATTTCCAGACGAAGCCTCCGCTCACCCCCCCAAGCCTTCTGCTTCGAACATGAAGCGGTGGGTGGCCGACCGGTCAAAAACGCACCCCCATTCGTGGCCCACAAACGTTCGTGGCACGAGATCTGCTTTCTCAGGGATCGCAGATTTGCACGAAGCCGCGGCTGTCTCCTGGGTAGCTCGGTTGCTGGCTAGCTCGGTTGCTGGCTAGCTGTCGTTCGTTCCTTTGTCAAGTAGGGATGCTGCCAAACCCGGCACCCGCAAGGCCACCATGCTGATTGCATTTGTTTGTTGCTGTCTGGCCACTCGACGGCTTCTCTTGCACAGGGGCAGTTTCCAGCTGAACAGAAGAGCTGTGCCAGAGCTTTGTTTCTCAGATGTCCATTAACCAGTTGGTGCAGGTCACGGGCGATTCTCGAAAGAAGAAAAAGGACATTGGGCAGAAGAAGAATGTGACGAAGAAGGGCCAAAGCTGGCTTAAGAAAAAGGCCTGCGAGCGACCAAGCCTACATAAGGCCAAGCCGGGATGCTGGCAGGCTCAACTTCCCAAAGTGCAAACCAAACGTTCTGCAGCAAATCCACGCGCTTCCTTCCTGGAAGTTGATGGCTACGGATGACTTCTTAGTGGATGCCCAGCGCGAAGCAAAGGAATATCAGAGCTGGCCGTTTGGATTGATACAGCTGCTTTGGGTTGCTTTGGGCGCCGTAGCACGCGTGATCGGTTGGATGTATGGGTGCTGGCCAAGGTGTGTTGTCTAAACCTCTGACTGTTTGTTTTTCACTAGCGTTTCGTTCCCTGAGTTTTAATATTTTTCGGCACCACTTG
Organism: Effrenium voratum; assembly: GCA_963377175.1. Taxonomy (NCBI): domain Eukaryota; class Dinophyceae; order Suessiales; family Symbiodiniaceae; genus Effrenium; species Effrenium voratum. The sequence continues at coordinate 329,149 of CAUJNA010003230.1, forward strand.
TTTTTTGCCACTAGGGGCGGGTTACGGTGGTATCACTATTTTGTACCAAAAAGCGCAGCCATTCATTCTAGAACAATGTGCCCCATCTGGACGGGCCGCTGCGTCCAAGACCCGCTTGCCAAGGCAAAAAAAAAACACAAAATCACAGCTTCGGTGGTAATAGCACACATGTTTTTTTTGAGGCTCGGGGTGCGCATAGTCCACCACAACGGTCACACACACACACAGGCACACTGAGTCACACGCACACACACACACATATATATTTATACATATATGTGTATATATATATATTTTATCATTATATATATATGTGTGTATATATCATACATACATACATACACACAGACAGACAGACAGACAGACAGACAGACATACAAACATTATACAAACAACGAGCGCGCAGGCGCCAGTTGATCTCCTCGAAGGCAGTTCTTCAAGGGGGAGGCAGGTCCGCGAAGGCTCGCGAAGGCATGTGTTGCGAGCAGGCAGCCGCGTAAGCGCGACAAGAAAGCCCAAGTAACCAAGAAACACGGCTCATGTGACAGTGCCGTGTAATGCTGTGTAGCACACGATTTGGTGAGGAGGTGTGAGTCATCCAGACAGAACGGTCCGAAAACACGCGACTAAGTCCTTGCTTTCGGAGGAGCCCAGAGTGATGCTGATGATGAAGGTCCTGAGGCATTTGGCGATGTCCCATTGCTTTGTCTTACGCGGATCCGCTTGGACATTGTTTCAAGCACACTCACACGGGTAAGACATGGCTCTTGAGGAGGCAACCTTATATCTCCACGCCACGTATATGATCACGCGCGGCCAGCCACTTCAAGCTTTTTCTGAGTGAGCATATTTCCGCGCCTCATGAAGCCATCACTCTCCATAGGGCAGGCCCGCATCGTTCTTCGACGCGTCTGAGCAGACCATCGTTGAAGCTGCCGTTCCAAAGACACGGCCTAGCCGCCCAAACTGCGCCGGCTACAATGAACAGAGCGGAACCAAAACGGCGCGCGTGGAGGGCAAGCGGACGTTGTTAATAGCCGCTGCTCGTTTTTTCTTACGCCCCCTTGATATGGCTCTGAACCACAGCAGGAGTGCTTCTTGCATCTTGTTGTCCGTGTTGCCGCGCGCGGCCCAGCAAAGAGCTGCCCACCTGGCCATCCCAGGCGCGCTGTTTTCTCGGCTGGTCGCCCCCGGGTCATCAGTGCTGAAGCCATCTGAAGCTTGATCCAAGCTTGATTGAAAGCCATATGTGCGATCGGCAGCATTAAGCACCACCTTGTGGCCAATTTCAAGGGTTTTTCCTTTTGGTAGTATGTTTGAAGAAGCACGCGCACGTTGCGCGGGAGGGTCCCACCAAAAGTGGACATGCAGAAAGGGGCTGTCTTTTATACACTATATCATTAAGCGGGGATGTGGTGGTACGTGATTTTCAGTTGGGTTGGGAGGTTTCGCGGGAGTCGTTTGACCAAGCGCGACCAAGCAACCAAGCAACCAACCAGCACCAACCAAAACCAATTAACCAACAGTTTCACCCTTTGATAGCATCATTTGTATTTTATTCCGTTCCTTTCGATTCTCGGATTCTCGCTCTTCCCTCCCGCGAAGGCTTCCTCATTCGAGATAATGGGAGTCACTCCGCAGCGTGGAGTCTCTGGACATGTGCTGACTTGTTCACAACGCTAACCTTGTTTTGCTTCTCCACAATTGCGTAAACATTGGGTGGAACACCGTTTCAAGTTGATAGATAAGCCGAAGTGAAAGTCGTTTCAACGCAATTCCCCTTTCACATGCTCCACTTCGCATCATTTGGAACAAAATAGAATCAGAAGAAAACTGTGCGCCATGGTTGCGGGCTGCTCTTGCCCAGGTACTGAAACAGTTTGCAAATGCATGGGGAACATGCTGAACCATTCTTACAGATATTGGTGCTCATATGTTGTTGCTTGCCGACATGTCCCGCTTGTTTTGGAATGTCAAGGTTAGGCGTAAGACTTGTTCTCAGTATACGATACGAGGTTGGGGAACGCTGCGCAGGCAGGCTTTTGAAACTGGAGAAGGTTGCCACTTTATTCGTCATGTTGTACTGCAATGTCAAGGTACGCACCAAATTCCTTCACCCGAAAATGTGTTTTGCGGTCGCTCTCATTTCTTTTGCGAGCGATGGCTCGATCTATGTCATCGCCAAAACTCTTCCATGAACTTGCCCGATGACGAAATGTTAGGAGGTCTTTTGGTTCCTTTATATTTCCTCACCAAGAAACCTCCCGCCTCCATAAAGGAAGAACCTTTCTTGGGAATGTCGTGAATACCTTAGGACCAATTCAGAGTGCGATCTGACCCATGAAGCTTTTTTGTCAGGGTCCCATAATTCATCCGGAGCTAACACCTGGCCCAGCCTAGAAATCTGCGGCTAGTGACCCGATGTGGGATATGTTTGTGTTTACAACAAGCTCACCGGGTGGCAGGCAGGTGCAAGGCTCAAGGAAGGTTGCGGAGGTTGCGTGATGGTCTGGCGCAGGTATCACTCTACCAGTATAGCCGGCAAAGCTGGGAGGCGGAAGCTTCTAAACAAATGGGAGTTTTTGCATTTGCATTCCTTGCTCCTTGAACAGGCCATGTCAAGAACATTTGCTCCCAGAACCTCCCAGCCGCACTTCTTTTCAAGCAAATGCTGCAGGGCCTCGCGGCCTGAAATGGCACGCGCTCGGAAAGAAGTTCTCGCATCTGATGCTCGCTACTGAGTTCTCACTGCTTGGGGTGCGCGGCACACGCGTGAGTTCCGCGGCACGCGGTATGTCTGGGGCAGCTATGCCGCGTTAGCGAAGCTAGCTCGTGCTACTTTAGACACGGGCGTCATGTCCAGTACGTCCGGGGTCAACCTTTTGGACCCTTGGCTGTGCAGCTGGGAGTCCTGCAGCTGCCAGTCACGCCGCAGCACGTCGGCTTCCACTGCAGGAACTTGCCAGGAAATTGAAAGTATCGCACCTGCCACGAAATCTGTACCCAGCCTGGCGAAAGTGCTGCGCCTGCCACGAAACTTGCACCTGACCTTGCGAAGGTGCTGCGCCTGCCACGAAATCTGTGCTTGACCTGGCGAAAGTATCGCGTCTGCCATGAAATCTCTGCCCAGCCTTGCGAAAGTCCTTTTGAGATGTTCGAGCTGCAGCTGGAAAAGTGTACTTCGAATACTACTTTTGTGCTTAATTTTTGGGATTTTGGAGCTGCAGCTGGAAGAGTGGAATCGTACCTTCGGTCACGAAATACTGCGCATGCCACGAAATCTGTACTTGATCTTGCGAAAGTGCTGCGCCTGCCACGAAATGTTACTCGACCATGCGAAAGTGTTGCGCCTGCCACGAAATCTGTACCTGACCTTGCAAAAGTGCTGCGCCTGTCGCGAAATCTGCATGCGCCACCTTGCGCGCCCGTGCCAATGGGATTTGCGATGCGTCCGTGCCAGCGCTGCGGAAAAGCCGCGCTTGCCACGAAATCTGTACTTGGCCTTGCGAAAGTGCTGCGCCTGCCACGAAATATATACCTCGGCTCGCCAAAGTGCAGCGCCTGCCACGAAATTCAGTCCTTGCGAAACCTCCGCGCGGCCGTGCCAATGGGCCCCCGTCCGAGACCGTTCCGAGACCGTCCCGAACAGGCGCCGCGGCAGACATCTGCAGCAGCGATTTCCTGCACCCTGCGATGCTTTTGCGCATTCTCTATCTTATCGCGCGCTCAGACAAGGTTCTTTCTAATCATCAGCTATCCTTCAATTAGTTTCCGTACCACGGAAGTTTCTTCTAAACTTCCTTTGATGATACTGTGGATGAACCTCATCCACTTCACCAGTTGGGATTGGTGGTTTATCAACCAGTATTTATAGGGTTTCATCCCAAATCATGCACCCGCAATACTTACCCTTTCCGCCTTGTTCATGTTCTTTAGGTTGTTTGGCGTCGAGCTTTCACTTCGAAACTCGGTTTTCGATTCGACGGACTTTCGCTTCGAATGCAGATACAAGGGGCGTGGGGCGAATCCCAGGATTTCCACGTGCTCACCTTTGGCTTTGCTGCGGCGGCGGTTGCCATACGTGACCTCGTCTTGCAGAGAGGGACATGGGCCCATTGGCCCATTGGCCCATTGGCCCATTAATGGCCCATTGGCCCTCTGGGGAGAGAATCAGTGGTGAAGCACCAGCATAACTTGACAGAGGCGGTTCTGCATAAACACCTGTTTTCATATTTTGGGTCCAAACGGGCTTAAAACCCCGGACAACCCCCCGGACAAACCCCCGGACAACCAAATCGGCGGGACAACTCCCCGGACAAACCCCCGGACAACTCTCCGGACAGCTTTGAGGGCCCAAAAGCCCGGGACAAACCTCCGGACAAACCCCCGGACAAGTCTTCGGACAGCCAAAACCACTTGGAAACCACTCGGAAACCGCTCGGAAACCACTCGGAAACCACTCGGAAACCACTCGGAAGCCGCTCAAAACCACTCGGAAACCACTCGAAGGGAAGTATTCTCGCAGGAGGGGGGTTTGCAGCATAAATCTCGGCAAAGTGCGCGGACAACCCTCCGGACAATTGTTTGTCCAGCAGTTTGTCCCGCACTTTGTCCGGCACTTTGTCCCGCACTTTGTCCCGCGTATCGAGGGGGGTGTTTATGCAGAAGGGCATTCGTCAAAGCATAACTGTGTTCATCGGTGGCAGAGATAAGGACCTCTTGGAGGGTAATCAGGATACTAGCCACATAGCAAGCTTCCAGACCAGCTTAGAAGGCCCATGAACAACATTGAGATGAACTGGTCGAACCGAGCAGCCTTGACTGTGATGGCCACATTTAGATGCTACTCAAAACCAGCCTTTGGTTAGTCGATAGTTTCAGGTGCACATGGTTGTTTGCTGGGTTCCTGTAGAAATACCTTGCCACAAAGTCCTCCAAGTTTGACACGTAGTGCCACCACTTGCGTTTTTGTTGCATCGGATGACCCATGATGAAGTTTTCTCTCTTCGGTTGGCTAGTTTCCAGGTTTGTGAGGTTTGATTCACATGCGACAGATGCGAGTCAGGCAACGTCTCCTTGCTCATGCTGGCCGCGATTTATGCCAGGGCCCTGGGATTTGACGCGCTCGATCTTCTCCTTTTTCATAGCTTTCGCATAGGCTTCTTTCAAGTTTTCCTTCCATATATAGGGAATAGGATCTCTACCCACCATATTCGGCGGCATATGGTTTCAACATGCTCCGGAATGAAGACTTCTCGGGAAAGAACTTCTTGAACTTGCAGTTTGTGCAGATCCCCTCCGCGCCAGAATGTATCCGATGGGCAGTCTGCCTGCATTTGACTTGAACTCACTGAAGGCATGCATTCCGACCGTTTTTCAAGCCGTGAACGATGGCATCCAGACTCAAAAAGGGGTCCCCAATATTTGAAGCATCGCTCAACTTGAATCGCTCTTCATGTTCGCACTAGAACACCTGACGAGGCCTATCTTAACGCGCCACCCTAGAGATGCTGAACGTTGGACATGGGCTGCTTATATTCCACGCTGTGACTCACAGCATATACCGATATACTGGTTGCTTGTGGATCCGCAGGCTTTAAAGACACCCTGAAAACATATTCAGCCACGATAAGGTAGGCGCAGCCAGCGAAAACCTTCACTACCATTGTGAAGTCTATGTGCGCCAAGAACAACACACACACACAGTTGTCGTCTCCAAAAAGGGGGGTAGAACAAGGGATCTCGAATCAGGATTTCACAGCCCATCAACCTATTTGTGTTGCCAAATGCAAACAGAGCCGGAAAAGAGCTCACGGAGGAGAAGGCTCTTGATTGAGTTGCTCAAGTCACGCCAAAGCTTCACTTGTGGTGCTTCCTACCATGGGGAAGCCCTTGTGAGGTGGTTGCTGGCAAACAAGCCAAAATCTCTCAGGGAAAAAGGGGGTCTGCAATGTTCGGAAATGCCCTGATTGCGCGGTGGTTTAAAGGGACAAGGCCAATCACATCCAGTGCCAACTCCACAATTCATTTGATGTTCATTTCCATTATTCGGCAAGGGCTGACGTATTTTGGAGCAATAATCAGGATGTCATTGCTTGTAGTTTCTTGTGGGGAGAACCTGCGTGTGATCTTGCTGTAGGACGTGCTTTCCACTGCCACCACTTGTCAATATCGGGTCCATGCGGTTGCAGAAGTAAGGTTCTGTCCCCGGGCGTGTGAACGTGAGGTTTCTGCCATCATGTGCGTCCGCATCATCATACCCTTCATGCAGGATAGCGAGCATCAGGACTGAGTGGGATGTGCGCCATCCGGGACTTGCCCTACAAGACCCATTTGCACAAGATGTTGTTGTTCGTAGGACTGTACTGTTCTGACATTTTAGGAGGAGGATGGCCTCATTGTTTGGCTCCTCGGTGACGTTATGTCTTTTTGCGGCGATCAACTTCATTAGTGGGACGTACACATTTTGGTTTGCGAATCCACTCAGGAAGTGGAGCTGGGCTTTAGGCGTTGTCATGACTGGGCAAATGTGTGGTGTTTGAACCTCACCTCAAGCGGAAGCTTCAAGCGCAATGGCAAACCAAGCACCTCACACTGACAGTTGCCACGGCAAAGGGATCGTGAGTCAGACCTCCACTTTGCTAAGGGGAGTCACGATGATTTACAGTATTCAGCTTCTGATTTTTTTCATGGCACATTGGTGACCGAGACTGGACTGCTACACATTAGATTTGCCCCAGATGGCGATCATTACTCGCTTCACGCAGTGCAGCCCAATTGAGCTCATGCACTTGCGCTCGCAAGCTTTGCGGAGTCCGCTCCTGTTGAGGGTGGACCAACGGAAGCCCGAGACGATGCCATCTAACCATGGGACTGTGACTTACTCCCTGCTTCAAGGAATCACCTTTGGAATGGCCTTGGGTTCCTTCCATTCACTGGCAGGTTTCTTGGTGGTTCCCAGCCATCCCCTTTGGTTTTTGCCTTTTAGTGTTTAGTGGGGATTTCCATTCAACCCACCAAATATGTGGGATCTGAGAACAGCCCAGGTTTGTGCATTATAATGTTCACCCGAGGATGTCTATATTACGTCCTGGTATTCAGTTTAGTGGGTGCAAGACCGAATTGCTTCCCCACAAAACCAGGACGGAACTTTTTAAAGCGAGAACGACCATGGGAAACAGCCGTGTCTGTCAGTAAAACAACGCGTCAAGCGTAGAAAGATCAGGCTTGATAGGTGAGAAAAAATCGAGCACTAAACCACAACTGTGATTGTGTTTGATCCTCAGGATTTGCAGTTCGCAAGCCCTTTCTCGCATCCCCGATTGTCCCCATCTCAATGGCTGAACACTTGGGATGTGTTCGAGCTGGAGCTGCCGAAGTGTGCCGTGTGTATTATGCTGGTACTGAACACTGTTGACTTCGAGCTGTGACTACTAACGCAGTGAACTCTATTTACTGCACTTGTCATAGAAGGGCTGAGAGACAGCCAACGTTTCAACAAGTTCCCCCCCCTAGCGAGCAATCAGCAATTGAAAAGGGCACTTCAATACCTCCCCACCTGGAGTTAAAGAGAATCATGCCCCCGTCGATCGCGTTGCGCACGGCTCTTTGAGCGAAATCAAAGAAGTAAAGTGTGGTGTGTGAAGAATGTTGGGATCCCCCCGCTGGCGAGGATTTCCTGGACCTGCACTTCGGATCGCTGCGGAAGTGTATGCTCTCGCTGTTTTGCCTTCTCTCAGAGCCCGACCTCATGCCATACTGGCCGGGCCGCGGGGTGTGGGACGCGGGCAGCGGTCGGTGCGGGGGTTCGTGCCTCCTTGGCTTCAAGAATAGCGCGTGAGGGCAACGAAACCCCGTTTTGGTGGGCTCACTTGTGTTTTCCGGTGTGCGAAGGTCAGCGCAGGAAGAGGAAGAGGAAGAGAACATCAGGTGTGCTCAATTGTAAACGCTTTGCGTTGCCCACCTCGGCCTCGGCCCAGCCCAGCATGCAGCATGTGTGGCTCGAAAGCAAGCAACAGAGCTAGTCAAGCGGTGATTCAAAGAGAGTCATGGAGCCAGGCGACGCGTTTGTGCTGCGCCTTCCTTGGTCCTTTGCCACCACGAACCACAGCGACAACAATAATGACGACAACACAAGGTTGCGGAAACAACTTCTGTGATGCAACATGTTGGGCAATCATGTCTGCGCCCTGCTGCCGGCTGCAGCCCTGGCTGGGCTGGCGATAGTGGAAACCTCAATGAAGTTCTTCACGCTGCACGGCTTCAATGGACTGACTTGGCCTACAGTAGGTTGGTAGGCTGGGCTGCGCGGGCCGAGCTAGACGGGCTTGGCTGGGCGGACAGGGCTGGGGGCTGGTCTGGGGCTGTTGGCTGGACTGGCTGAGCTCTTAGACCAAAAACTGTGTACCACATTGCCAGGAAACAGCGGTCCGGGACTGGGGCTGGACCGATCTTGGCTCTTGCCGTCTTCCGCGCGGAGCTGGCACCTGTCGCGCAGCGACTGGTCCAGGATAGCGAGACAAGCGTATGACTACTTAGCAAGATCAACCAAGCTCGATCGTCTTGCAGCCTTGGCCCGAAATGGAAAGCAACGGGTTGGATGATCTGTGATTTTTTTCCCGTGCTGATCTGCCCAGAAAACAGGACGGGGGCGAGCTGTGATTTTTCCTGTCCTGGGAAACAGGCAGTTGTTGTTTTTGCGCGTCCTGGTTTGCCCGGAAAACAGGGAAGAGCTGTGATTCTCGCCAGATTTGCCCGGGGAAAGTGCGATTTCTTACCGGTCCTGATTTGACCGGGGGAACAGGACGGATTGGACGAGCTGTGATTTTTCCCCGTCCTGAAATAGGACGAGTTGGAAGAGCTGTGATTCTTGCCTGTCCTGACTTGCGCGGGAAAGGACGGCTTAACCGTCCTGATTCAACCCAGGAAACAGGACTGGTTGGACGAGCCGTGAATTTTTCCCGTCCTGATTTGCCCGGGACACAGGGCTAAACAGGACGGGTTGGACGAACTGTGATTTCTTGCCCGTCCTGATTTGCCTGAAGAACAGGATGGGTAGGACGCCGTGATCTATCCAGATGTGCCTTGGAAACAGGACGGCTTGGCCCTTTTCTTGCCCATCCTGACGCAACAAAAGGTTTGCCAAGCAGCTGCGTTTACCACTTTCATCGGTTTGTCACAGGGATGGCTGGGGCTGGGGTTCCGTTTTGTAATCTAGGAGTGGCATGGGAAAAGGGTTCCGACCCTCTGTGAGGAAAACATCAGTTGGACCGCGCTGGGGGCCGAAACGGCAGGCACAGTCGTGTCCTTATGGGTCCGCCTTGTTGTCCCAAGCACATTGTGATGGGAATTTGGTTGCTCGAAAAGGCTGTTGGAAACATTGGTTGGGGCCTTTGTGCATCAGGAGCTTGCAACGACCAGCATCTAAAGGCTGTAGGCTCTCCACTTTATCCACTCAACCAAACCGTTCAATCCTTACCAGCCGAAGCATCCACCGCATCCACACTGTCCAGCCACCCAAACCTCCCAAACCATACACACCGCCCACGCCACTCAAACCATCCAAGCCATCCGCACCAACCTTCAAATCATCCCCGCTGAGCCATTCGCACCATCACCACTGTCAAGCCAGACCATCTTCCAACCCAAACCAAACTGAACAAAACCACACCACACCAACCATCTTGAACAGATATCTCCAAGGTTCCAAGAGACAACCCTTTTGTCAGGGAAGTCCTGGAAATCGACGGCATTCTCGCAGCCTTCCTCATTTGCTTCGTGGTATTCGTCCCTTGGCCTTCCACAACGGTGTGTGTGTGTGTGTATGTGTGGCTGAGATGGAGCCATCCTTCGGATGCTTCGAGCATTTTCAGCCAACGAGTGCCAAAAGAGCAACCACGGATCAGGTTTTGGAAGCATTTCCAGACCCCCGGACACGTCCCTTGGTTAAAACAAAAAGTTTTTGAAGTGAGTTTTCCTCCCGGGTGAGACTTTCTTGTTGTTCTTGTTTGTTGGGCGGGGGGCAATCAAGGGATCCTTCCCCCTCACACCGCAAACGTTGCTCGTGAGGCGGGCCAGCCTTCAAACCACCAGTGTAGCCGACTCACCGACTGCCATGGTCAAAAGACCGGTTCCTTTACGGGGTTAACAGGGAGGGTCATCCAGATCCCAATTCAATGATTCCGATTAAGGGAATCATGACCATAAGCCATAAGCCGAGAAGGTTTAGTTTCCCAGGAAGCCAACAAAAATGCACAACTCCTCGACTTTCCCAGGCGCCTATGTGGCACTGTCTTTGGGAAGTCCACTTGGGTTGTATGGGGAAACCAAACTAAATGGAAACCTCATTTTGCCATGGGGCAGAACCTCTGGCTCCATTTTGGAGTGGAGGAACATCTATTTGCCACCTATGTTTATGTTTACCAGGGGTACAGGGTTTTGACCCACAGCCATTTTGGCTGGCCACTTGGAACGTCGCCCATCCACACGGCCCCCGTGAAGGGATGGTCTGTCGACCGATCAAGGTGAGCTTTGGGATTGTGGGGCTGCTGACCGGCCTGGTGTGCGCCCGGGAACCCAGGCGAATGCTTGGAAGGCTGGGTCTTTCATTTGAGTTGGTACCCGTTTCTGCTGGGTTTAAAAGGGAAACCAAAAGGAAAGCGGAAATCCATTTTGGAGGTCTCCCTAAAGGAAGACACTGCCTGCTACAGTCGGCAGTCTGCAAAGTTCAATTGCCAGTGTTTCTCATTGGAGAACGGGTTTGAAGGACCTGCACCCCTGAAAAATTGCTCATAAGGATGGCTTACGTTGGCAGCGCCAAAAGCCTTTGCCAGAACCAGTTGACCATGTTATGCGTGTTTGTGTCAACAAACGCAAGGCGATCATGCTTGAAGCATGAAGAAGCACATGGTGCTCGAGATGCTGCAAGTTGTGTACTGCTTGACCCTCAACCACACGAACCACCAATGGATGAATCCGTCTGAGGCAGCAATGCCACATGAGCAGCTTGCTGCGAGTGAACAGGAAGGATGATCAACCTTTGTTACGGATTTCAGGCGGCCATCAATCGGGTTGCCAGTGCGGGGGCCAGAACCCGCAGCAGCTCTGAGCATGACAAGCATCACCAAACTCCATCTTCAAAGACCTCGGTGAGCACCGTCACTTTCTGATGTACTTTGGGGGGGGGAGGCTTATGGAACAACTCAGGGGCTCCTTGGTTTTTGCCAAAAGGAGTCCCTCCAGAGTCCATAAATGCCCAGCACTTTCGGTTGTCACTATGATATGTACGTAAGCGGATACATCTATCATGCAAGAACGAAAGGTGACAACTATGTGTTGATTGTTTTCCCTGGCATAGTGGTTGCAGTGGATGTGTGAGGCAGACCAAGTCACTGCCAACCTTTCTCATTGCTGCACCCGACCCAGCTGCCACAGCAACCAGGTCGGTTCCGGGCTTTCTCCTAACCCAATGCGCTTGAGCGTTAGCATCCTCGCAAAGGCCCTCTTTCCCTTTGTAGTGTTCAGCCATTTAACCCACAACCTCATGGCAAGTCTTCAAAATAAACTAACTGCGATCACTCACCCCAACTGTGGTTAAATGCTCTTCCTTTTCAGAGCCCTGAGGGCACAACATTTCAGCGACCCGACTGGAGTTGGTGAATGAGCGATCTTTCCCAGGTAGCGCGGACTAGCAGTTTGAGGGATGTTCATCACATGTTTTGGTTAATCAGCCTGCAGGAGCTGACATTTGCTTTGGCCGCCCTTTGATTTGACCTTTCTGCCTCTTCCTTTTTGGAAGTCAATTGTTTCTCCCCGCTAGCTGGCAAACCGCAAAACAAAATGCATTTGGCCCCTTGTTTCTGCCGTTACTTGAGGCAAGTTTTAAGGCGGGGATCATCTAAACTTCCCCAAGGCTTTTCCAAGTCCTTCAGCCCCCACTTGTCTCGGCGCTGGACGAGCGTCGCCGTGCGACGTGCGAAACAAAACGTGCCGCAAAGTGTAGAAATCCGTTGCAGAGGTCCCTGTGTGTTCAAAGCCAAGGAAAGTCAACACACCCGGGTTCTCAAATTAGGAGTCTATGTTTGGCTTCCTTAAACCCCTCAGCGGGTCCAAGCCGTTTTGAAAGGCTGACAAACCTTTGCACGAGGAGAGCATGTTCGACAAGAACGACGCCAAGATCGAGCAGGAGCGGGCTGAAGCGGAGGAAAAGCGCCAGAGGACGGGGTTCAAATCGCCTCATCGCCTCATCTTGGCAACGAGTGGTGTTGGTTATGTTCTTGTTGGCCTCTTCGGCTTCTGCCGGTGCTGTTTGTTTGGTTGGTTGGTCGTTTCTTTGCCGGTTTCTGCATGAGGGCAACCTTTTGCCCACAAGCTGGAAGGGACGAGCAAGGGAGCAGGGAAAGGGAGCTGCAACCCAACGACCAAACGAGCCAAGGGGATGTTTTAGCCAGGGCCAAGCTCTTGTTTAAACATGTTTTAGTTTCCAAGCTTGCAACTGACCGCTTGCTGGAACCAACAATATCATTGTCATGGTTGTCGCTGTTGGGTCTTCCTGCCTGGTGGTTGTTTCACAACGCTCTTGGCGCGCGTGTTTTGTGGGTGGACCACCTTTTTTTGGGCTTGTTTCAGAGGCAAGCCACGCCAGGTTTCTTTCGGGGTTTCAGCCCCGGGCACATCCCCCACCTTTCAGGATAATCAAGAACTGCGAGCAGATCTTTGACTCCATCGCAAGCAGCCAAGGACTCCACTGGATTTTTCTTGGTCACCTCCAGCGGATTTCATGGTGGGGTGTGTTGTTGTAAAGTTGCCTTATAAAGCGCGTCGTTTTTGTTCTTCTTGGTTCTCCTTTAAAGTACAAAGTACAAACGAGGGGTACCATCAAAAAACACCCAACTTGGCGTACTAAATGGGTTCCCCTGGATGGGTGTGTGTCTCAAATTTGTTGGGCCAAAAACACCAACGCGCAAACACGCGAACACACCCCACACACAGACACACACACACACACACACTCACAGAGACACAAGCACACACACACACACAAACAAGCAAACAAACAAACACAGACAAACCCAAAAGCAAACACAGACAAACAAACAAGCAAGCAGCAATCAAACACACAAATAAACACAGACACAAACACGCCCACACACACACACACACATCATGACCATCCAAAAGGGAGGTTCCCTTCAGTGGGAATCCCTGCATTCCACGCACACGCACACGCACACTCACACGCACACGCACACCACACACACACAGACATACACCCACACACACACACAGACATACACCCACACACACACACAGACATACACACCCACACACACACACACATAGCTGTTTGTTGCCATCATTTTAAAGGCTGCCCCCCAAATGGTCTTTGTCTTGGGCTCATTTCCGAGTCGTTCATTGACATAGAAGTCAAGCAGGACTGTGCAGGGCTCTATGAACGTTTTTCCTGAAGAATCCCGGAAAGGATGAAACGGTCTAGACCAAATGTATCCTGCTTTCAGACCTGGTAGAACTAACCACCAGTCGAACACCCATCACAGGCGGTTTGTAGCTCGGCTTCAGCAGGCCGTCGCCTTAAGTTTGGCATGACCCTTGGTATTCGAAAAGCTGGCCAGCTTTAACGTAACACTCCGCGAGGGCATGCATCCATCGAAGAGATCATGCAGATCCTGCCTTCCTTGGATGAGCTGTTTGTGACGGAGGGCGTCACCTTTGCCCGAGAGGATTTGGTGAACACAGCAACGTGACCATGGGAACCCAGTGTTTCCGGTAGATCAATAGGGGTGTTTCGCATTTCAAGTCGAGTTCGTTGTTTTGTAATTCCGGGGTGAACATTACAGATGCTGGTAAGTTGGCATCGTTTCCTTCTACGAGGTTTGCCAGACGCAGGAAGTTGGGGAGACTCCAGCAAAAAAAACGAAAAACTCGTAACTCGGTTCCCTGGCTTGATTGATCTGAGGGGTTCAAACCAATCGGAGATCGCTGTCTGCCAGTCCAATGGACCCTTGGAACGGCCCGAGGCGAGCACACAGACCGAAATGACAAATTTGCATGCCCAGCAAGAACAAACAACCCAAAACACAAACAAAAAACAAACTAAGCTCCCCCAAAAAACATACAACAAACATTTGTTTGCCCAAAAAACAAACAACCACCTCATGATCGAAGCTCGCCTGAAACCGATATATCGGGACCATCAAACGATGCCGCCGCCCGATCCTGTCCAATGTCAGGAACGTTTGGTGAATTTCAAGCCGCAACCAGCGGGAAGGCTGCACCAGCCTACGCAAGGGGAGCCAGAAGGTGGTTGTCACAAGAGGTCGATGGTGTCAATGGTGTTTCAAGATATGAATCTAGAGCCTTGCTTCCCGTTTGTTCCAGTGTGATGTGCAGTTCTTCTAGGGGTACGTTCCCCATGCTTTCCAGGGATCCTTCTTTCTAGAAATCCTTTGGAAACCCGGGAAAGAAGGACGGTTGAAAAGAATGGGGAACCAGCCCCTAGAGTTCTGAGAGCAGTCTTCTTTGATTTGTCGACTTGCCAGTCTCATTGGCCCCCTTGACAATAAGACAACGCTAGAACATGTTGGCTCGTCTTCTTGCCACCTGGCGCTCAGCATTTATCCATGACGCAGGGTTCCGCACTAGCATATCTCCAGCACTACAAGCATCACCCGCCAAGAGGTTTTTCCCCACTGTTTTTGTAAGGCGCGATGGCAGAGGTCGCACCTCACAAGGATACTGGCTCTTTCCTAACGCAAAGGTCGTAAAGGTCTCCACGCTGAAAAAGTGTTTGAGGCCAACTTTCAGAGCACGCTACATGTGGTTTCCATCTAATTGGATTTCAACTGTGCGCAACTTGTTTCTTACAAAGACGCAACGGGGATGCGTACGGAAAAATCTGCCCTTGTAGCCTTGTGGCCAGGCTCCAGCATGGCCATGCAACGTTTATTCAAAGGCTTTTACCCGCTTTTGCCAGGGGCGATGGAATACCTTCAGCCAGTCCGGACTAGTTTTGACGCTCAGATTGAAGGGCAGAGAGCTAGTCCTAGCTTGGGACCCGGAACTTAGGCTCCCGCATGGGCGGTCCCAGTTTCATTGTTGAATCCACCTACTCCAAGCGCAGACCTGCGACTCGAGGTAAACTGCATGGACACAGCTCCTCGGCTGGGCTCGGAGTCTGTGTTCCGTGCCATTGTCAGACCCCCGAAAAGTCCATGTGGACGAAATCCATTTCGCACTGTCCAGAGACCCTGGAAGGATTCGACTCCCCTACAAATAGCGAACAATGAATGGTTTCAACCATGGTTTCAGACTGATGCGAACGGATTTGTCCATCCACAGGGACTAATCATTGTAGAGTGTCCTATTAGTGCACCCTGACCATGACCTGCATCAGCAGCTTTGATCATGGATGACAGGTGTGGCCAGTGGCAAGTGTGTCCGCATGTCCACTCTTTGGATCACTATGCGACATGGGTTTGTCTCAAAACACAGGAACCCGCAAAATGGGTGTCCATTTGGTTTCCCTTTACAGCAACCCCAAAAGTGGTACCACCAACAAGACACACCCATGTTTGGTCCCTTTCTTTTCCTTCAAAGATTAATGATTGGTTTGCCATTTTTCGTCGGACCAACTTTTTGCGAGGCTATATTTACGTGAATGCAGCGGGCCCTACCGTCCTAGAGGTTTCCGTTGACCGCTTCCTCTTTTGGGGAACAACTCAGTCACCAGTCATGATGGTTACGCTTTCAGTTGTTCGGCTTTTGTTGTGTCGGTCTGACAGTCTCACAGGACCCGAAAGTGGTCCTGGAGAAGACCCGAAATCAAACCCTGCTAATGGAAACATGAACTAAAGCTTGCGGTCTCCTGCTGGTTTGATTTTGATCCATACCCACATGTTGATTTTCCAAAGCTGCTCAGAAGTGGACATGGAGTTCTTGCTTGGCTTTTTGAGGAGAAACCCACCCATTCGAGGTCGCCTGCTTTTGAGACACACCCAAGTAGTGTCCAGTGTGGGAAGAAAGGCTTTGAGGGTCTTGGCGGGCCTCTGGGCTTGCCTTTCTGCGAGAACGGGAACCGTGTCCCCTTGTTCGACAACCATAGTCTTTCCCAGAAAGGAGGATGAGGGGCAGAGTGTCTGTTGCGGCAGCGTTCACAATCGTGCTACGAGACATGCTACACATTGCAATTTGTCGTCTGGCGCTCTACCATCGATAGACAAAAGACGACATACTGTACTGAGAAACATAGTAGACGTACTTGGGTACCAACCATTGCTTCTGTACTACAGGCCCAGAATACAACATATATATATATATATATATATGTATGTATATGTGTATACACATTTCTGCCATGATTTTGTTTAGAAGCGCGACTTGGTGACTGCCATCATGTAATCCTTGCTTCTTTGCCATCACCAGATTTGCCTTCGTGAGACGCTGCTCCCTTCACGTGAATCGGGTCCCAGGATGGCAGCGGATCCATCGACAAGAAAGAGTTCTGCCAGATCCCAAAGTGTAGCCGATCTCCGCGCGGCCTTTGCTTTGTTTGGCCTTCGGGCTTCCTGTTGGATGGTTCTGAGTGGAGGACTCGACTGTCCAGATCTTGGATAAGGGCCGATGGCAGAATTCACTTGCGGGCTGTGAAGGCTTTTTTAGTTCTGGCCTTGTCACCTTGGTGTAAAACAAAGAGCCCTTAGTCAGCCTGGGCAGTTCGTTTAGATACGGGAGCAAGGAAGAGGAACTCCATGGAGTACTCTGATTCAAATGAAGCTGGCAGGGGCTTGGATCCTTCCTGTTTTCCTGGCACGTCCTTATCATGCTAAGTTCATAGAAGCGCTGCACCCCTAGATGCTCACCATGGCTCATGCTCTTCTCTGTCCCCAATGTTTGGTTGACACAACAACCCATGCAAATGAGGCCCCCCGAAACAAAAGACAAAATCCACGATGGAAGTTCATAGCCATTTGCGTCCCCTAACCAAGGAGTGACATTAGCAACCCCACGCCCAGAAAGTTTCTCACCGGTCCTTACCCTTCCAAGAACCACTCGACTGCAGGAGGGATCCCACTTCCCACTAGGCAACTGGCCATGTATCTCACCAAGTGAGCGGCTAACCTCCCAGGGTGTCATTCATCCGGAACGATCCGACACTGTTTATGCCGTTTCAATCTGGAGAGGATTTCCATTGCTACCCCAAATGAACATACCCCAAGCCGATGGTGAGGTATCTAGCCCCGGTGCCATGATCAAAGGACCGGTTCCTTTCTATGGCAATCATTCCTGAGGGAACCATAGGCCATACCGTGGATGGACGAAGTCCATCTTGCACCACTTTGAAGGCACGAAAAGAACACATTGTTTGTAGGTATTTCCAAGGGAATCAAATCATTCCGTTGGGTTCTTGGGTGGTGCCTAAGAGGATTTCGTCCATCCACAGTATGGATGGACGAAATCCTGCACCACCTAAAAATCCCTGGGGTGATGCTTCCCCTGTAAGTCCCAACAAACGCTGGTTTGCTATGGTTTCAAAGTGGTGCAGGATTTCGTCCATCCACAGTAGACTCCAAGGAGTTTTAACAGTGGCACTTGCCGGACTCGAGGCAGCAGCGTGGTGCACCTCGCCGAGGGCCTGCGGCCCATCTCCATCATGGCGCCGTGGCTTGTGGTTGACGGCTGTGGGGTGCTAAACTCGGATGGCCATGGGTCAAAATCCAAAAAACCCCAGTGAACATCCCAATCCAACCACTAAAATAGGTTCTAAAATCACCTACCCCAAGATGGGATGTCATTGGTTTTGACCCATGGCCAGATACTTTGAGGTGTTTGTGTTTGGCGAAGGGGCGCTGATGAAGGTTAAGGGCCATTCCCGTCACAACACGCAGTGGGGCACTGCTTTTGGTCGAGAAGGTCACGTCAACTTAGTGGAGGTCACAGGCTTAGATGTTACTGACGCGTGCTACCCCGGCCCCCACCCCACTCAAAGCCAAGGGTGTAGCGTGCCATGGGGGAACCGGATGATTCGAAGCAAGAAGAAGAAGAAACTGTTGTTTGTGCTGCTGCAGCAGCTTGCATCTTAGATCCTTCTGGCTCTGCAGCTCGTGCTGCTTTGGGCGCTGCAGTTTGGCCCGTGGCTTTGTTGCGGCTTGCCCGCCCCTTCTGAGCTCGCCCGTTCTGTGGGCTCGCCTTCGGAGGTTGTCATGAGGTCGGAATCTGACTCGTAGCTCAGTGGCTGCGGCGCAAAGAAATATAAGAAAGGACAAAATCATACAGAACCAACATAGAAAAAGAAGAAAGAGGAAAGGAGAAAGCAGAAAGAATACGCACAAGAGAGAACACAAAAGAAATAGTGGCAAGAAAAAAGTTCGCGGCTTGCGCAGGGCTCCTTTTTGAAGCGCTTGTCAAACACGGCGTGCCATGGGGCTGCTTTTAGATGATACTTGCTTATAAACGCATAGGGGTGGCTATGAGCAAATAGTCCAAATAGTGTAGTAGCATTGCAGCGCATGTTGGACTAGCAGTGCGGCATGCGTTTCTCCAACATGTTTCAAGCTCAAAACCTAGCTCAGACGAGCAAAGTGAAAACGCATAGGCGCCAACTTAGCCACGAGGCTGTTGGGGGTCCACCTGGACTTATTTTGTTGAATCGGCTGGCGCATTGGTTTGCAGTTGGTTTTGGAAAGAGTATGTCTTATAAACAAACACATAGGTGTGGCTACGCACGACGAACCTCGTAACATTGCAGCATATTGTGCGTTGGTGAATTGGAGTGTGGCAGCCGCAGCATGAACACGCATTGTTGACGCGGTGCGCCATGCAGTTTTGTAAGTGGGTTGAGTTCTTGGTGTCGTGGGGTAAGCGGTGTGCCATGGGGGTGGGCCGAGGGATTTGGGGTAAGTGTCCCGGCAAGTTGTGCATGTTCATCGCACGGGCCTGACTGCTTAGGAGCTACATTACCTCACCTCGCAGACCAAGAACAAAGTGGATAGGCTCGGCAGATGAGAATGTACTGGCAAGCTGCGTTGCTTCAACTTGGCATATTTTCACCGTACGTGTGATTGTTCCAATGCCTTGTGCTGTTGCTCCAAGGGCAAGTATGTTTGTGCGATGTTTATTTTCTTAAGCATCTTGGTTGATTTGCGTCAAGTATTGGTCCCCTTTGTGGTACTGTAGCTTGCGTCGTTGGGGAATTCCTGCGCAGGACTGCATCCTGTTTCAGGGGATTGTTGTTCAGCGCGGGCATGAGGTTTGGTCAAAATGTCCGGTCCACGGTCCATTTGGCGAAAGCATGTGTGACTCACAAAAAAGTCAACCCAGAAGCAAGGGGGAATCACTCAATTTCTCCTGTCATGCCCTTTATGAAAGACAACTTCTGAATCTGGAAAGCGTCTTGCGGAAGGATTTGGTTGGTGAACCGCTTTGCCTTTGGCGCTGGGATCCGGGATGGAAAAGAGACGAAGCCACGTACGCGTAAATGGAACGACGGATAGCGCTGATCCGCTCCAACTCTCCATTGTCTCAGACATTCAGAAAGCCCTTGGATCCTTCTCTGTTCGAGCAGATGGCCAGCACCGTAGGGCAATGGTGATTGCTTGTTTGTCTCTCTTCACGAGGTTATGGACAAAAAACATGTGTTTGTGTTTGGCCACTGAGGAAGTGAGTTGTGCGTTTTGTTTTGTTTGACAAATCCACCGAGAGCATCCAACAAACAAGGTAATATATATATATATATATATACATATATACCCCGTGGTCGCTGCATAAGTAGGCCTTCTGTCCCTTGAGGCGTGGTGTCAGATAGCAGAGGGCTGTAAGGGGTTCTTACTTCTGAAAAGGGGCTGGTGCTTCAGGTTTTGTCTGGGCGCTAGTCTGGGTGATGGTCAGGGTGCTGGTCAGGGTGCTGGTCAGGGTGCTGTTTGGTGTCCTCAAGGTGCGGTGGTGATTGCTGGTCGCGCTTGGTTGGCGCAACAGTCAAGGATCAAGCGGTGGCAGATGCTGGTAGTGCTTGTTTGGCAATGCAGTCCGGGTGCTGGTCAGGGTGCTGGGGGAATCTCTTGGGGTATGTACGGTCATGTTTCTATCTTTTCGGGGTAATGTTGACTCCGGCAGATCAATACTGTCGAGTTTTTTTTTTTTTTTCCGATCCTCCTCGGAAATGGTTTGCAGCCCTCAAACATGATATTTGTCGGCGTCCCGGAGGTGTAGTATGAGTTCTCCATTGGAGGATTTGATTTATCAAGGGGGCCTAAAGGGTTGGGTTGCAATGGTGCCCCTTGCCTAAAGTGTTTAATGGGGCCCTTTCTCTCCCTTTCAGCCGTAGACTCACGTCATGGGCAAAGGGACCCCTGAAGGGTCAGCAATAGGCAATGGAAAGTGGGTTTCCAAACCAGTCAATCCAAACCAGTCAACTCAAACCTGCCAACCCATCCTTGAGGGCCTTATTTAAGGCCAACCAGCCCAGAAAGGTCCTAAAAAGCAACAGTAAACCAACCATTCTTGACCAGGGACCCCTTTGATCAACTGGCTGTTCAGCTTGAAAATGGAACCCTTAAAATGGAACCGGTGTCCATTCGGTTTCCCGTAATCAAACCAACCTACAAGGTCCCTAAACACAGAACCAAATGCCACAAAAAAGTGGGTGAGTTTCCTTTGGGTGTCCTTTTTTTTCAGCCTGCCGAGCTCCAAAGAAGCCCGCGCAGGATGGAGAATCTCCTAGTGGGCATTGCCGCCTACTTCGAGCCCGAGGCTGTCGCGCCCGGGTTTTTGCACGTGAAACGGTACTGTGAATGGACAAAATCCTCCATGAACGGTTCGATTCCCTTGTAAATACCAACCAACAATGGTTTCAACCATCCACAGTAGTACCCCAACAAGACCCTGCAAAACAAGACCCGTCATTCCATGCTTCTGTGTCAACCAAAAAAACACCCTTTTAAACCAAGGACCATAGATGCTGACCTCTACTAGTACGTATAATACTCCTATCTGGGCTTGGTTGCGGAGGGCTTCCCCTTTGTGGTTGTTCTCATAGGGATCATGGATTGGGAGTGCACTCCATTTTGAACTGCCCAGTTTGTGTCAAAATAGGGGTACCTCCAAAAATGGCTGGTTTTCCCAACGCCTTCCTTTGAGTAGTTGTTTTGGATTCCTTCTTGGCTTAAGCAAGCGGCTTTGGTTTCCTTGTTTGGTGTTTGTCAAAAGACGTATTCCCTCTTGGCTTGTGTACTCGGGGAGGTGTGTCATACAGCGGGTTTTGGTAGCGATGCCTCGCTTCCCGGAGGGGCATCACTAAAACGACATCCCCATCACCCCCTCCCCGGTTCAAGTCGTTTGGTTTCCCTTGGGTTCCCTTGAATTTCCCTTCGATTTTCCTTACTGGAGAAAGTGCCGCCCGAAAACACCCTAGCTTGTGTAGGTTTGGATGCGGATGGGCTTCGGAACAAGTTCAGTTTTGGTTTCCTCTGGGTTTTCTTTGAGTCACCGCCAAAGAGGGGTACAATCAACATCCATCAAAGTTAGCCCCTCACTGGAGATGTTGTGTACGTTGTGAGTAACGTTTCAAAGGGAATGTCGGAATGGCATTCAAGGCTCGCACGATCTGCGGGCACATGGAAAATCAGCACACATGTGTGGTTGTATGTCCTTTGATTTTGAGAGGAACATCCCAGTCAGCAGAGGCACATCACTTACCTTGAGCTTGTGAGTCTCGACTTCCCTTCGAATTGGGCTGGGCGTATCAGTGCAGCAACAACGCCTATTTGGCTGGCGTCGCCACCTCAAAAGAGGCTCTGGCAGTCCCTTTCCCGCAAGGATAAACCGCTCGTTGGCTGGAGTCGGCCCATCGCAGAGCAGGCCAGGGGATCCGAGCGACGGAGGGAGCCACCGAGGCCATGTGCAAGTGTTCCCTGGTTCAGTGTCGAGCAGGAAGAACCTAAGTCTTAGCCCAGGTTTTTTGCGATGTGGATTTTGGCGTGGACAGTTTTGAGCCACAGGCTGTGGGGTGGTCAGTCAGTGCTAAACGCTCCGCTGACCTTCGGTTTCGGAATAAGACCCGGCCTTACACGGAAGGCCGGAGGAGGTCAGGGAAGGGGGGCGGGTGGGGGATCCTATTGCTTCGAGCTTGGCTTTTGAGCATAGGGATCTCGTAACGCTTTGGCACTGCTTTTCGGCTCTGAAACAAGGCTTGTTCCGTTTTGGACCCTTTTCTGACCCTTTCAAAAGCGAAGGATCAAACAGGGCCAAAATTGGATCCTTTGAAAGCGAAAGACCAGACAGTTGCGTCCGGTCCTCCGCCTGGCCCATCTCTGCCTTGCGCGCGCCGAATGAGTAAACCCTCCGCCGC
Source organism: Effrenium voratum (assembly GCA_963377175.1). Classification (NCBI taxonomy): domain Eukaryota; class Dinophyceae; order Suessiales; family Symbiodiniaceae; genus Effrenium; species Effrenium voratum. Next base: position 351,509 of record CAUJNA010003230.1, read on the forward strand.
CGTTTTTATATGTCACTGGGCCATCATGTGGGACTTTTTTACGTCATCGCGCTTGACTAAAATGATGAACAAAGAAAGATGCAAATCCTAGGCGTACGTAGGTGTAGGATTAAACGTTGACCATGACCAGCCCACTTCAAAGACCACGACACTTTCTTTCGGTTCGCTTGAACCAGCCGCACTGGCCGCGTTGGCGGTCGCTAGTCGCAAGTGGTCCGATATTTGGACCTGAGTGCATGGACGAGGAGGCAGATTGCCCAAAGCCCCAGCGCATGGACGACGCAGATGATTCCTTGCTAGTCGGCACTACCAGTGTAGGCCTGGATGCTCGCGGGTTCGTCTCGTTGGGGATTTGGCTTAGAACCACCCCCAGGCAAATATTGAAAAAAGCAAGGTTACGACCCTTCTTATGACCCCATTTTTTGGGCTCGTGCCTGAAAGCCGCAGGGTATGTAGTTAGTCCGCATTTTTGTTGCAGGGATTGCAGACTTCGCAAGCCCTGAGTGTTGGAATGACCTGCGACCCACATGACTTCGCAGGGGGTTTCTCGAATTTACAAGGTGATTAGCACTGACAAGCTGCTCGGCGTGTGTGCAGGCTTCTTTTTTGAGGGCACATGGACATGAAGTGCAGCAAGACTTCAAACATGGACGCAGACGTGACTTGACACAACTCATTTGGGAAGCACCCCAAACCCCCAGCCGTTTTTATGTGGTTCTACTTCCTGGTTGAATAAGGATGGTATATATGGGTACCCATATATATATATATATATATATATATATATTATACCTATATATATATACGCATGTATGTAGTAACAACCCCCCTAATCCCGAAGCAGATACCGACTGTGGTAGCAATCTCTGTGGCTCTGGACCTGTTTCAGGCAAGAACCTGATGTCTGACGGATCAATTGTACTCGAAGTCCCTGGTATGTGTATTGTTGGTATTGGTACACGCGAGCTCCCTTTTCTCTGGCGAGTGCAATGAGTGCAATACTACAAAAGAGAAGGGCCTTGGGCCACAATGGCACATGTGTGAAAAGCGATTGCCAGAAGGTCACTGGTCTGCAAAAACACAGAAGACACAGACACAATTTCCTTTGGACTTTTTGCATCTAATTATGATCTCAAGGTTCTATACTGTAGCCACATGATTTATTGCACTAGCCACTGGGAAAATGGTTTAGGTGGATTTCGATCACATCAAAATAGCCACTCTCACTTGCCGGACATGTTGGTTTCGTTTTGTTATCTACATAGTTTGTACAAACTGAGCGCAACTGCATTCTTATTCGCGCACGGCAAACAGCAGCAAGAGTAGAGATCTCGCATTTCATGAGTTGTGGAGATGCACTGGATTGAAGAACAGGGACTGATGTGTTCTAGTGAAACTATCGACTCACTCGCTTCAGAAATGTATTGTTGTAGGCGATGAAGTTGATATCGCAAGTGGCACAGTCTTGTAGACGAGCTCAAAAGAGCTAATTGCTTGAGGATGTCGATTGGTTGGTTATGTCGTGGTGCCGTCGGTTGCGAACTGGGTTGCTGATCATCCCTTGAGCAAGCAGATCATGTCTTGTGGCTTTCAGCGCCGCTGCTGGTTGTGGTTTTTTTGCGCTTGCTGAAGCTACTGTCAGATGAATTTCCCTCATTTCAACTATTGCTGTAAGCCTTCCATCCACTGTCTTATACTGATGTGCCAATGCCCCCCCCAACCCCAAAACGCCTGGGGTCGTGTTTGTCCTCGGGCAGGCAGCAACCCCCCCCCAATTATCAAAATGCCTGGTAAGCCAAAAACAAGCCCGGCGCGGAACAGTTGCGGCCTCCTTCCGAATTGCAGCATCCCAGCACCCAAGCAGACAAACCACCACCACCCACAAACAAAAACACCACCACCAACAGCAACAGCAACAGCAGCAGCAGCAACAACAGCAACAGCAACAGCAACAGCAACAATAACAGCAACGACGACGACGACGACGACGACGACGACGACGACAACAACAACAACAACAACACCAACACCAACAACAACAACAACAACAACAACAACAACAACAACAACAACAACAACAACAACAACAACAACAACAACAACAACAACAACAACAACAACAACAACAACAACAACAACAACAACAACAACAACAACAACAACAACAACAACAACGACACCAACACCAACAAACACCAACACCAACAACAACAACAACAACAACAACAACAACAACAACAACAACAACAACAACAACAACAACAACAACAACAACAACAACAACAACAACAACAACAACAACAACAACAACAACAACAACAACAACACCAACACCAACACCAACAACAACAAACAACACCACAACAACAACAACAACAACAACAACAACAACAACAACAACAACAACAACAACAACAACAACAACAAACAACAACAACAACAACAACAACAACAACAACAACAACAACAACAACAACAACAACAACAACAACAACAACAACAACAACAACAACAACAACAACAACAACAACAACAACAACAACAACAACAACAACAACAACAACAACAAGAACAACAACAAACAACAACAACAACAACAACAACAACAACAACAACAACAACAACAACAACAACAACAACAACAACAACAACAACAACAACAACAACAACAACAACAACAACAACAACAACAACAACAACAACAACAACAACAACAACAACAACAACAACAACAACAACAACAACAACAACAACAACAACAACAACAACAACAACAACAACAACAACAACAACAACAACAACAACAACAACACAACAGCAACACCAACAGCAGCAGCAGCAGCCGCAGCCGCAACCGCATCCACAACCACCACCACCACCACCACCACCACCACCACCACCACCACCACCACCACCACCACCACCACCACCACCACCACCACCACCACCACCATGTCAGACCCAAAGATGGCAGAGGGTTCAGATCTGTGAAGGGGGATGATGGGAGGTCGATTCCCATTGTTCACACCACGCCTGAAAGTAGAACCGCCATTTGCGTGTTTTGTCTTTTGTAAAAATGGGTGTTTGAGTGTCTCGCTTCGGGGGCCCTGCAAAAACAACAGTGTTTGTGGGCGTTTTGGGGGGCTCATTTTGAGAGGGAGGGGTTCACACCCAAAGACCCATTTTTGGCCCAAAGACACGTGTGGAGGATCCGAAAGACACAGTGCACCGAAACACCCAAAGACCCATTCTGGAGGGTTCCCCAAAACCCCAAAACACCAGACGACACCTTTTGGGGGATCCTAAAAACACCGAAGCGCCGAGAGACCCAATCCCCAAAACACCAAAACCAAAACACCAAATCATTCAAAGACACATTTTGCGACGGGTCCTCAAAACACCAAAGCACACAAAACCTATTTTAGGGGATTCCAATCCAGCCAATTGAAGGGGCATTTTGGGGGTCCACACAAACCACTTAGAATCCGTTCC
>CAUJNA010003230.1:360000-397500 GCA_963377175.1 Effrenium voratum
TCTCTAGATGAATGCCCCCCCCCCCCCCCCGTGATTGAGGATTTCTTTCTTCCAGCCGCCTGCCATTCAATGCTAGTAACATTCGATAACATACAGGAGGTGCAGTTTTCGGCCGCGGCAACATTCTGTGACACCCTCCGACAACAGGGCACTCTACAACAATGCACTGCAAAAGCACACTACGCCATTCTCAGTCTCGCTCGCCGTCAGCACCCTGCAACGGCACTTTGAAACAACACTCTTTGTAGTCACACCCCCAACCATTTCAATACAACTGTTGCGAACCGGTTGAAGGGCCAAATCTTGCCAACCATCTCGAGGGTCAAATCTTGCCAACCATTTTAAGTGTCAACCCTTGCCGACCCTTGTTCTTGGACATAGCTTGCCAACCACTTGAAGGATCCAATCTTGCCAACCATTTTAAATCGCAAATCTTGCCAAGCATGCTAAGGGACAAATATTGCCAACTACTGGTAGTTTAAGGGTGGTCAGAGTCATATCCTTTCAACAACTTTCTGACTCAAATCTTGCCAATGGTTACATCTTGCCAACAATCAACATGTTAAGGGTCACATCTTGAAAGTCCGTTTACGGGCCAAATATTGCCTACCATTTTAAGTTCCAGAGCTTGACCATTTCAAGTGTCAAGTCTTGCTTACCATTTGTGTCAAATCTTGGATTTTGTTTTGTGGCTCAAGTCTTGCCGACCATTTGACTCCCATCCACGTTGCTTTGGATTCAGCGCCTTTCATGAGGAGGATGAGTCGACGGAGAGACGCACATCCCGCCTCTCCGAAGTCTCGAAGTTGGTGTCCTCCGTACTGTCCGTGCCCATGGCAGGCAAATGTGCTGGACACATTCTGCCAATTGTATGGCGAGCTCACTGGGGGTAAAACGGGCACAACATGATAAAGGTTCCTTACTTGGGGATCCCTCAATTCAGCTTTTGTAAGCATGGCAACATGTGCAGATCTTTGAGGGAATCATAGCTAAGCCAATGGCAGACTTCATGAATTGCATTCGCACATGGACTTGGCCAATGGCATGCTCTGGATTCGTGCATCTTCGTCCATTGCCGGGGCGATGAGTCCGCGCAGCGTGACCCGTGGCTCCTTTCTCCGGGTTGTCTTGTTGGCCGGTGAGTTCTGATTCAGATCGGTGTGGCGACATGTGCGGTGCCGGGTTCGTGTTTTTGTTTGTTTGTTTTTTTTCTCGGCAGGCCGGCGATCAAGCGCGCCCGCAGTTTCGGGAGTGCGGAAAATCTGCAGCAGCGGAGCTTATGAGCCACTTGGAGTCTGCGCAATGCGACCCCAAACTCCTGCCATGGTTGGCCAGTGAACCGCTACGACGATTGGTGGTTAGGCCCAATTCATGTTGGAGCCACTGATCTAATTCATTGGTGTTGTGCCCACGTTGAATGTCAAAGAACTGTGGCTGCGGACTGTGTAGTGGGAACGTGCGAAGAATATCCCGCTGGCCATGGCCGGTGTTTCCCCGCAAACCATGCCTGTTTGTCCTTTGAGTAGGATTGTGGAAAGAAGGTCATGGTTACGAGACTGGGGAATATCAGTGAATAACTAGACATTGAACACTGGAAGGCCGAAATGTTCCCTGATATATTCACTTGGTCATGGCTCCTCTGTAGGGTTTTCCGTTGGACTTCCCCAAAGGGTGCTACGGATGATCTGGGAGAACATATTTGAGACACACCTATATGACGTTTGTTAGGCAAAGATACCCACTGGGTCACTCGCACTAGTCTGCAGTGATCAGTTTGTCTGGGGAGACCATGGTTCATCATTTTTTGTTGACACGATGGCATAGTTCCCTACCTCGCCGATTTCTGGCTGACCTTGCCTCTTGCTAGGGACAGCCTGACAGCGCGGAAGTCCCCCGCGCTGGGCCAGTTCACCCAGTGGGGCATGATGGAAGAGCTGGAGATGCAGACGGCGAAGCAGATCTTTAGGACCAAAACATCCATAATACTCTTGGCTTGACCCGCCCGGGGCGCCGAATGGTTTGCGTTTGACTTAGTCTTTGTCTGCTTGCTTGCTTGCTTGCTTGCTTGCTTGCTTGCTTGCTTGCTTGCTTGCTTGCTTGCTTGCTTGCTTGCTTGCTTGCTTGCTTGCTTGCTTGCTTGCTTGCTTGCTTGCTTGCTTGCTTGCTTGCTTGCTTGCTTGCTTGCTTGCTTGCTTGCTTGCTTGCTTGCTTGCTTGCTTGCTTGCTTGCTTGCTTGCTTGCTTGCTTGCTTGCTTGCATGTGCTTGCGTGCTTGCGTGCTTGCTTGCTTGCTTGCTTGCTTGCTTGCTTGCTTGCTTGCTTGCTTGCTTGCTTGCTTGCTTGCTTGCTTGCTTGCTTGCTTGCTTGCTTGCTTGCTTGCTTGCTTGCTTGCTTGCTTGCTTGCTTGCTTGCTTGCTTGCTTGCTTGCTTGCTTGCTTGCTTGCTTGCTTGCTTGCTTGCTTGCTTGCTTGCTTGCTTGCTTGCTTGCTTGCTTGCTTGCTTGCGTGTTTGTTTGTTTGTTTGTTTGTTTGTTTGTTTGTTTGCTGTTTGGTTGCTTGCAGGTGTGTGTTGTTCGTTTTGTTTGCCCTATGTTGTTTCAATTTTAGGTAGGTAACCCTTCATTAGTGGTTTAGATTGGCAGCTTGGGGATATGAACTGATGGTTGTTGTAGGGGGTAAAAGGGAAAGCCAGCCCTAACCTCTGAACCACCAATCCCAACCACCGATTTGAGGCTAGCTGATGAATTTGCGCGTGTGTGTGTGTGTGTGTGGGGCGGTGGCGTGCGTGTGTTTTTTGTGCGTGTGCACGTGGATGATTGTGTGTTATGTGCGTTTGTCGCACTGGCTCCCCGCAGCTGCCAGTCGGTCACTCAGTTGGTCGATTGGGGTTCGGTTGCTGTCGCAACCACCCCAAAACCAACCTAAGCCTAGTTATTCCATTGGTGCCTTTTGTTTGGTCGGGGCTGCCCCCCGCCCCTCCCCCCACCACGCCCCTGGCCGGCCCTAAACCAACCCTAAGCCCTAAACCAACCCTAAGCAAACTTAAGCCAGCTCTAAACCAACCCGGAGCAAATCATAAACCCACATAAACCGACCTCAAACCAACCGTAAACCATTCCGCCCCCAGCCTGAACTAGCCAAAACCTACCACCAACCAACCCCGAACCGGCCCTGAATTGACAATAAACCAACCTCAAGCCAACCAACCAACCCCAAACCCACCCTAAACCCACTCTAGACCAACCCAAGGCCCACCCTAAACACGAAGCTAACCGTCCATTGGCGTCCTCATTTATGATGGGAGGGGGCTGCGGCCCCCTCCAGGACTGCCCGAACAGACTTCAACCTGGAACCCAAACCAGCACTGAAGCAAAACTCAGCTCAAGCAACCCCAACATTCCTCTAAATCAACCTGGGCGCGTGTTTCCGTGCTTTCTGGGTGTCATTTGCTTTTTCTTTTCCACTCTTTCTGTTCCTGTGCAATGTGTTTTGGTTCCCTGTTTTTTGTTTTCTCTGATTTTGCCCCCAGGTGGGTGTGGGGGGCCCCGGTGTCCTTGCTGGTGTGAAGCGAAACTTGGTGTTCAGCAAAGAAAAGGCCTTCCCCTTTGTGATTATGTGCTTGTGTGGTTTTTGAATTCTGAAGACCATCAAAGGGGCTTTTTGTGGAATGACAACATAGACGTCTTCAGTGCATGTCACTGATATCACGCAATTCAACCATAGTTTGGAGCCACGCCAGCGAGGACTCGCGTGGATCGGCGACACAAGTCTAGGTCGACATCCAGGGAGTCCAGGCCGGGCAAATTGGTTCAATTTCAAACACCCACACCCTGTTTCTCGTTGGAAGGTGCCCCGGTAATTCGGTAAGACAAACACCTCGTTGCTTGTCAAGTTGAAAGGTGCCCGGAAAATAAAACCAGCTCACCGGAGAAGATGATGGGGATTCCTTATGTTGTGCTGTCGAAAGAGAGTTGAGTAGCACTCCCAGTGTTCAGGAAACGTGGACCCCACAACAAGTACGACATGGATGGATGCATGCATGCATGCATGCATGGACGGATGGATGGATGGATGGATGGATGGATGAATGGATGGATGGACATGGATGAAAATTGATAGAGATTGATGGAGATGGTGGAAATGAATGGACATGGATGGAGATGCATGGAGATGGATGGAAATGGACACGGATGGAAATGGATGGAGATTGATGGAGATGGTGGAAGTGAATGGACATGGATGGAGATGAATGGAGATGGATGGAAAAAGGAAATGGATGGACATGGTTGGACATGGATGGACATGGATGGACATGGATGGACATGAATGGAGATGGATGGAGATGGATGGAGATGGATGGACATGGACACGGATGGAAATGGATGGAGGTTGATGGAGATGGTGGAAGTGAATGGACATGGATGGAGATGAATGGAGATGGATGGAAAAAGGAAATGGATGGACATGGTTGGACATGGATGGACATGGATGGAGATGGATGGACATGAATGGAGATGGATGGAGATGGATGGAGATGGATGCACTTGGACACGGATGGAAATGGATTGAGATTGATGGGGATGGTGGAAGTGGATGGACATGGATGGAGATGAATGGAGATGGATGGAAAAAGGAAATAAATAAACATGGTTGGACATGAATGGACATGGATGGACATGGATGGACATGAATGGAGATGGATGGAGATGGATGGAGATGGATGGACATGGACACGGATGGAAATGGATGGAGATTGATGGAGATGGTGGAAGTGAATGGACATGGATGGAGATGAATGGAGATGGATGGAAAAAGGAAATGGATGGACATGGATGGACATGGATGGACATGGATGGAGATGGATGGAGATGCATGGACATGAATGGGGATGGATGGAGATGCATGGAGATGGATGGAAATGGACAAGGATGGAAATGGATGGAGATTGAGAGAGATGGTGGAAGTGAATGGACATGGATGGAGATGAATGGAGATGGATGGAAAAAGGACATGGATGGACATGGATGGATATGGATGGACATGGATGGAGATGGATGGACATGAATGGGGATGGATGGAGATGCATGGAGATGGATGGAGATGGATGGAAATGGACAAGGATGGACATGGATGGAGATTGATGGAGATGGTGGAAGTGAATGGACATGGATGGAGATGAATGGAGATGGATGGAAAAAGGACATGGATGGACACGGATGGACATGGATGGACATGGATGGAGATGGATGGACATGAATGGGGATGGATGGAGATGCATGGAGATGGATGGAAATGGACAAGGATGGAAATGGATGGAGATTGATGGAGATGGTGGAAGTGAATGGACATGGATGGAGATGAATGGAGATGGATGGAAAAAGGACATGGATGGACATGGATGGACATGGATGGAGATGGATGGACATGAATGGGGATGGATGGAGATGCATGGAGATGGATGGAAATGGACAAGGATGGAAATGGATGGAGATTGATGGAGATGGTGGAAGTGAATGGACATGGATGGAGATGAATGGAGATGGATGGAAAAAGGACATGGATGGACATGGATGGACATGGATGGAGATGGATGGACATGAATGGGGATGGATGGACATGGGATGGAAATGGACAAGGATGGATGGAGATTGATGGAGATGGTGGACGTGAATGGACATGGATGGAGATGAATGGAGATGGATGGAAAAAGGACATGGATGGACATGGATGGACATGGATGGAGATGGATGGACATGAATGGGGATGGATGGAGATGCATGGAGATGGATGGAGATGGATGGAAATGGACAAGGATGGACATGGATGCAGATTGATGGAGATGGTGGAAGTGAATGGACATGGATGGAGATGAATGGAGATGGATGGAAAAAGGACATGGATGGACATGGATGGACATGGATGAACATGGATGGAGATGGATGGACATGAATGGGGATGAATGGAGATGCATGGAGATGGATGGAAATGGACAAGGATGGAAATGGATGGAGATTGATGGAGATGGTGGAAGTGAATGGACATGGATGGACCTGAATGGAGATGGATGGAGATGGATGGAGCCGGATGGAGATGGATGGAGCTGGATGGACATGGATGGAGATGGATTCACATGGATGGACATGGATGGACATGGATGGACATGGATGGAGATGGATGGACATGAATGGGGATGGATGGAGATGCATGGAGATGGATGGAAATGGACAAGGATGGAAATGGATGGAGATTGATGGAGATGGTGGAAGTGAATGGACATGGGATGGACCTGAATGGAGATGGATGGAGATGGATGGAGCTGGATGGAGATGGATGGAGCTGGATGGACATGGATGGAGATGGATGGACATGAATGGGGATGGATGGAGATGCATGGAGATGGATGGAAATGGACAAGGATGGAAATGGATGGAGATTGATGGAGATGGTGGAAGTGAATGGAAGTGAATGGACATGGATGGAGATGGATGGAGATGGATGGAGCTGGAAGGAGAAGGATGGAGCTGGATGGAGCTGGATTGATGGACGGATTAGAGGGTACCTGGGAACTTACATAGCTGAAGAAGCCCCTGCCGAGGGAGGATAAACCACACGAGACAGAAACCCAAATCCCAGGGTGGAAATTCCAAATGAATATGACCTACCCTCCCTCCCACTAACATACCACGGACGCCCGTGAGGTGCCATGCGACAGGGAGGGGAAGGTACCTGTGGTTTGAACACAAGTTGCCATTGGCCTTTCTTCGGACCCGGCAAGTCGGCGCTTTGCCTGTGATAAACAAGCCTACCACGGGCTTTGATAAGGGTATGTCCAAACAAGCACTGTGTCGCCAGCCTGGCTGGCTTTCTGTGTTTTACTGCATTACAGTTTCTGTTCCAATTGTATTTACGACACCCGCATCCTGTTTGAACGTCAAAAGGCCTGCCGACTTCTTAAATGTTTGGATTCGCAACGCTGAGTGGACTGTAGACAAAGGAGTGGGTGGCCAAGATTTTGGAACGCTTCGGAGCTCCCTCCGCAGAATCGTCCAGCTGCGACGAATCCTCAGGCACGTGGCCAGTTTCAGGCGGCAGTCGTCCAAGTTGTCCAAAGCGTCAAGAGTGGCGCAGGCGCGGAGCAGATTTGGCGGGGTAAGATGCTTTCAGGGACAGATCCTAGGCATCCTCCATTTACTTCATGACCCATTTCAAGGCTTGAGTCCTAAGGCCAAGCGGCACTTCAGGCGTTGCAGAACTGGGTTGTGGTTTCCCGTTGGGAGTCATTGCTAAGTGGTGAGTGCCCGCGCTGAAGCATTCTGTTTCGAGGCTGCCAATCCCTTGCTTGGCTTCTACATCAACTTTTAGTAGAATTGCTTCTACATCAACTTTTAGTAGGATTGCGATTCCCAATGAGACTCGAAGCACATGTCATGTCGTGCAACCGAAAGCGGGGTTCCTGGATTGGTTGGTTGAAGATGCCTAGCCTGGGTCCAGACGGTTGGCAGAGTCAGGATACTTGTTGTTGACCCCGGTTTCATAAACCAGTGCTAACCAGGGGGGGGTGGCCCTTCAAAAAGGATAACCCCCCCTTCAAACATGGGACACCCAGTATTACTCAACCTGGGGGGAGGGGGTTTTAACGCGGTGTTCCCATTGCTTCATCGAAATGACGATTGTCTAGTATGAGAAACAATATTTCCAGATCCTAGACCAGGCCTAAGTTCAGTCATGCGTATAGAAAATATGTCGCATATACAGATATGGTATATACCAACATATATATATATATATGTATATTTATACATATGTATATATGGGAGTCGTCCGCAAGGTTCTTTTATTGGAGACTTTTGTGAGCACGCCCCCCAACAAATGCGCTGCGAAGGTCAACTGCCATCTAGAGGTTGAGAAACACGTCAACCATCGCGGGAAATCTGAGCCCCGGAAAGAGGGCCCCTTCCCAAAACTCGTCCATCTAAGGTTGTTTGTATTACACCCTGGAATACACCCACTGGGTATTGACCCCATTTAAGCACATGTCCGGATAAAACCGTGTTATTTTGAACCATTCCGGGTCATTTTCCAAGGGTGCAATCCCAGGGTGTAGTACAAAGACCCTCAGAGTCCAATTCCATTCTCAAGGAAATATGACTCTCGCGGAGCAGACAAGGGCAAATGGGCTTTTTGGGCTTTTCTCGACAAGACAAGGTAGCACTGGGCTGGGGGGAAGTCCTTCAAAGGGATTTCTCTGATCACTTGGATTTGTCTTCAAGGGTAGCTTACATCTTCATTGGTCAACGCTTCGAGAGCTTGACTATGCCTCATAGGTGTCGCCTGCAGCCTTAGAGGTGCCAGCCAGATACCGAAGTGGCTGTTGCATCTTTGTCAGTTGTTGTTCTCATGTTTCAGTCCTAATCATTCTAGTTCTGATTCCAGTTCTTATTCGCGTGTTTGCGGGGGCCACGAGAACCAAGCTTTCTGTGAGTCGATTCAAAACACACGATGAAATAGCAACCGTGTTTTTTGCTTTCGTGATGCGTCAACAAACTAGAAACGTGGGAGAAGGTATGTTGGAACTAGAATAAGAACTGCAACAAGAACCTGAATGAAAGTTGAACAAGGGAATAAGAGCTGGAAAAAAAGCGGAAACTGCCAGTGAACACATGACCACTATGCAAATGAAGAACTAGGTTAAGAACCGAAGAAGCACTGAAACATGTCTGACAAGAACTGGCAGTTGGGGCGCCGGCTGCGTGGTGTCCCTGTACTGCAACCCAAAAACGGTTCCCAGGCCTTCCCCAAGTCGGTGTCACTGCATTTGTTACTGGCTTAGCCGAAATGTTACGTAAGGTTGGTTAAGGTTAGCCACGGGTTTGTGAACCAGGAGGACATGGAGAGAACACCTGGGTGCAAACGCGCAGCGAATCATCCGGCAGTTTGTAAGCCACCAACTCACAACCCTTCAGAGCAACATGGAATCCACGACATCATGCTAACAGCTAAAAGGAACCGTCTTTGTCAAGCATCGTGTTTGGTTCGATTTGGAATACTAGACCGCGAATTGCGTGCTGCGGGCCACGTGGTTCACTTGCAAGATGTACACTCACATGTGTTGTTGCCTTCAGTGAATTTGAACTCTGCAACAAGGAACAGGCTGTCGCTTCCTTTGCATATTCCAATATTTTATTTGCTGAAACGACATGTTTCATTTTACTACTGGACTTTTTCAGTGAACGTATTCGCAAATGGAAGCAGGGTCGAGCGCTGGCAGCAAGACACAGGGATCCTACGGCTCAACGACCGCCTATAGTTGCGGTGAAAGTAAATGGCGCAATTCCCTGGCAAAGTCCCACCAATTCACAGCCGGAACTTGAAAGGGGGGAACCCCCCTGTCAGGCTCCATGTGGTTAGGTGGAAGGGTTAAACTGAATCACTGGGCTCAAAAGGGTTAGAGTTTGTGTCATCTACTTTGAATCTCGACAGCCTTAGGCATTGGTTGAGGTTTCAACGTCTTCATTTCCCCCCGCAAAAGCCGTCTGGCTTTTGTGGTTCGTGGCACGCCGATGCTTATTGAGGTTGTCAACCTTCCACTGAACGACACCCCACTGAACGACACCGATGGCGTCGTCACGCAGGAATTGAAGAAGACTGCCAAGGCTAGATCTGTCACCCAGGAAGAGCATCGCCAGGAAACGCCCCGTGGCCCAAAAACCGCAGCTCTCAACCAGGGTATAGCACAACAGATGCGACATGCATTGGGACAAGTCGACTCACCGGGAGGACGCCAATCACATTGTCCAACTTTGCTATCCTTGCTTCTTTGGATTTGTTTGCAGATTGTTGATTTTTTGATGGTGGAAAGGTAGCTTTTGCTTGGAGTTGAATTTTGCATAGTTCCGGCTTGATTTTGTTTCAATGGTCTCCTTTGATGCTGGAATTGCCAACTTTAGCTTTGAATTGGTGGCTTGGCTGGAACTCACAGCCGGATTATTTTCTGGCCTCGGTATTCCATGGCCTTTGCCCGGTTTTTTGGACTATGTACTTCTTGTGAAGCCAAACAACTTGTCCAAAGAATTGACCTTTTAGTCTTTGGGTTTCCCCAATTTGATCCATAGTAATGGTCCCAGAAGGGTTAATCAAACTATTTCTGAGCTGATGATATTCCAAGCAGGGTTTGCTGGCCGTTTGATATCGCATCCACCTTCTCCCTCCTGCGAGCCTCGTCTTTGAGCCTCCCGAACTTGTCGTTTGGTGTGCGCTGTGATTGATTTGGTCTTTGGCTGAGCTTGACTGCTTGGCTTGATGCATTATGATGACCTGCTCCCAACACATCTGTCCCCAGTTCCTGGTTTAGTTCACACACGATTTTGGCACGTGTCCATTTCAGGGATTGCGCCAGCACACATGCGAGGCTCACAGAACAAACAAGGCAGGGACATGTTTCGGAAGTGATCGAGGTTCAGCTCAAATCTGCTAGCTGAGGCTGAGCAAGTGCCGCCGGATGTCTTTGGCCGCTCAGACAGATGAACTCGACGATTTGTTTGCCCACAAGTCAAGGGCCTTGAAGGCCGCATGAATCTCTGTAAATGCACGCATACATGCATGACACACACACACACACACATCTACAAACACATACACATACACAACACATACATATGCAAGCAGCATAGCATCACAACATGCCAGAACACAACATGCGTAGCATACATGACACTCAGAACATACACAACATACATAGCACACAGACAAAACCGACGTAAGATACACAACAAGCATAACATACATAACATACAAGAACACCCAGGACATGCATGACATACATGACGGACATGACATACATGAATTGCATACACGAACATGTGCGTGCGCACACACACACATGTTCACAATTACACATACCCTGGCGACATGAGACACAATATCATGTACATATCGCCGCCACCCCCTCCGTGATCCTTTTTTTTCTGTATCATCTCTAGCACCAATCAATTGTATGCCACAATTTGTCATGCTCCATTTGCTGGAAGGACAAGTCAGTGTCACCCTTGTCCGGTATGTGCGTTCGACTTTTCCAAACCAGATGCCTCTTGCTTATCATCTCATCCAAACAGAAAAGTTACCTCATTGTTCTTCTGAAGTTCTGCTCAAATTCTATTGAGATCTTAATCAATGTCCTGTTGGGGTCTGGCAAAGTTGCCTTATAAGGAGCCTTGAAAAGAGCCTCGAGAGGACCTTTATAAGGAGAGTTATTCACCTGCAGTTCATTGCATGTAAGTCCAGTCTTTGTTCGGTTCCATGTGCAAATGTAAGTTACCTCATTCTATTTCAACATCAAACATATAATAGGATTCCATCGTTATTCGATTCTACTGAACTTATTTTTCCACTTAATCGACATCCTTTTGGAATATGTTTCTGATCAAATCATGTCCATATTGAATTCTACCAACACAAACTATACTATTCACATGAAAATCATGGTTGGAAAGGATTTCCCCTTTAAATTGTTATTGTGAATAGAACTTATACATAATTATTTGTTTCACTCAATTTTGTTTAACATATGTTTGTAATCAACGTCCAATTTGGTATAAGGAGGCTCGACATGGTAGGGAGCTGTGTTAAGAATCTTCATAAGAGGCCTGAAGGATTTTTACAAGCAGCTTAAACAAGATTTACACAAGGACAAGGAGCCTTCAACACGAGTTTTACAAGGATCTTCTTAATTAACTAGCAAAGAGTTTTGTACGGAGCTTGATCAGGAGCTTCAAAGGGAGCCTTACGAGGAGCTTTACAAGGAGCTTTATGGGGTTTGAGTCAATAATGTAAATCTAGCTGTTGAATTCTGCTTGAAAATAAATTCTGTTCATCAAAGTCCTATTTGGCAACTCTTTTCAGTCTAATCTAGACTGAGGCCGCGGAGGTAAAAGTGTTCAGCAAAATATGGCAATGTGTATCGAAGCAAGGCTTGTGCATGTATGGTCACACCTTCAGCAAGAACATAAGAGAGCAAACCTCATCAAAACAACGCAGCAAAAATATCTCAGTGGTTTGTTGGTGTTCTGCATGTTTCAAAAGGAACACCAACACACACACACAACCTCGAGTTGTTTGGTTTGTGTGAGGGATAATGTCGAAACACATGAGACAACTTGAATAGCCAAAACACCTCGAAACAAACACAACGCATCTCTGTGGGAGAATCTTTGGTCTCCGCCTCAAACTTTGCTTTTTAATTTTCTCGACTTTTTGTTGCTCTTTGTTTTCTCACAGTTTTTGTTGTTTATTGACATTCCCGAATTGGGGACTTAACCAATTTCCAGGTGGATCTGACCGACTTCTAGAGGGGGAGTTTAAACCGATTTTTATTCTAGGGTAGATTTGACCGGTTTCTAGGGTGGATCTGACCGGTTGAGGGGATTTAGTTGGTTTCTGAAAGACATTTGACATGTGACCAGTTTTCTAATCGTGGATCACTAAATATAAGTAGAAGCCTACAAAGCCGCGAATCATGTGGGCTGAGTGCGGCGCGACATATCAAGTGGCTTGGTTGAAGAAAATTGCCATGGTGAGGTCGGTCAGAATTTCTCTAGGAGGATTTTAGCTTTGGTGGGCCGACCCCGAGCTCGCTCCGAACGCTCTCCGAGCTCCCTCCAAGAGCGCCCCGACCACTGAAACCCGCAGAAGGCTGCGCTTGTTGGATACGTCCATTCCCTGCAACATGCGCGCTCATTTTCTCACGCGTGCTTACTCTTCTTTCTCCTTTTGGGTCTCAATTAGTGTCCGCACTACGGCAGTCCCTTCTAAACTTCTGTTCGTGAGCACCCAAACCAACTAAGACCAAACCAAACACAATCAAGACCTAAAACCATTCCACAGGGCGGGCAGGTGATTCCCGAGGCGCATCCCAAATCAACCCTTCCAGATGCCCAAGCCCCCGGGGCGTTGGGGGGCTGGGCCATGTATATCCGCTACCCCCCCCCCCCCCGCAAACCCGATTTACAAGCTGCAAAATGAAAAGTGAAACTCCCAACAGTAGATGTTGTTTGATCTCAGGGGGTCTTACTGTTTTGCTTGTCCCTCCTAAAAGTAACATAAAGTAACAAAGTAAAAAGTAGCACTTTTAACGCCATGAAAGTAACAAGTAAACTCCCAAAGAAGAATCAAAACTTGTTCTGCTTCAGGCAGTTTTGCTTCTTCTTCTTTTTACGGCAAGAAAAAGGGAACACTTTTGGACCCCGCACAGTAACGACTAACACCGCCTGAAAAAAGCGTTTTGCTTTTGCGTGGTTTATGGCTTGGTTTCTTACCGGGGAAGTAAGCGCAACTTCCTGGCACAACAAACAAGGTACTTTCGGGAGTTGTTTGCTGGAAACTATTCATGGCTACAAGCTTTGCTATTTAATTTGTTTACTTCTCCCCAGTAGAAGTAAACAAGTAACAAAGGAAAACTTTGTGTAGAATTGCCTGAAGCAAAGCAAGGTGACGCCTGTAACGCACCCTGCGCTTTCAGCAACTCACCCCGGCCGCCAAAACCTCAAACGTGCTTTCGCTTAGACGAAACGCACATCGCTTGCGCAAGAACACGTTCCGGATGTCGCAAATCCTCCACGATGGTGTGACGGTGTTGTCGTTTTGGGCCTGACATGCGTTTCGACGAGGCGAAATCACTTCTTTGTTTGAAAGAGGTAGCAAAAGGAAGCTGTGTGTTTTCGCTCCGCTTTTACAGATCAGGCAGTCATATAGCTCAGGCCGACATGCAGAGTTTTGAAACAAGTTTCTATCTGTCTGGGCGTGTCGCCATTGCCACGCCCGCGTATATACAATCCATCTGAGCGGGTGTGCTTTTAATTTGGCAGGCGTGGATACAGTTCGGAGCGGCTGCGTTTGAGCGGGTATGCTTATCATTTGGCAGGTGTGGACACAGCGCTGAGCGGTTGTGTTTGGGGTTGTGGGCTTATCATTTTCGATACAGTGCTGAGCGGGGTCACTGTTGCGGGGATGCTTATCATTTGGCAGGCGTGGATTCAGTGCTGAGCGGCTGTGTTTGAGCGGGCAGCGCTGAGCAGGGTCACTGCGCGAGGCGTTTCGCGGAGCGGTGAAATGGCTGAAAACGCCTGCGGGTGCCCGCGAACACACGAGCCTGTCAAATATCAGCAACGTTTAAAAAACGCAGGGTGCAGTACAGGCACCTAAAGCAAGTTTTACGTTTGGGGGGGTTTGACTTGCTTACTTTTACAGGGAGAAGGTAAGAAGGTAGAGCTGCTTGAAGTAAAAACGGCTTTACTTTTGGGAGTTTGGCTGTGTACTTTGGCTGGGGAAAAGTAGTGCCGTAACCCCCCTTAAGAGAAGCACGTTTTACTCTTGGCAGTTTGGTTTTTTACTTTTTACTTCTGGGGAGAAACGTGTGACAGTCAGACTCACTGAAGTACATCAACATTTACTTCTGAGAGCTTTACTGTCCCACTTTCATGGGGCCAGCAGTTGTACTGTTTACTTGTTTACTCTTACTGGAGAGCAGTAGAAAAGCAAAACTGCCATACGAGACGCGCAGATTGACACAGCTATACACGCATTCCCCCATGCATGTACACATGCAGACAACGTACACCTAAATATACTTATTACACCTGCATGTACTTACTTGGGCGATGTCGCAAGAAAACAACTGCAGACCTACTAGGAAGGATCCACGAAACTTTGGAGTTTGGGACGCGCCCGGTGCCCTAACAACAACCAACATCTATGAATCTATGGAGACTGACAAAACCGCCTTGTAGCCCTGCTCCCCTCTTCAAGCGTGCCTGATAAATATGATGGGAGGTTTTCAGCCGGTTGTTCAGCGGCGCACCGTTACCCTTTCTGTTCCAATTGGTGCCGGACCCAAATCTCGACCAAGCATGGCAGCCCTTTGCTGAGGACGAGTTGCGCAACAACTACGACGCAGTGATCGTGCGGGCCACCACCGGCACCATGAAAAACTCGTCCCCGATGAGGACCGTTGAAGGCTCGGCGCTACAAGTGCAGCCGTTGCTTGTGTGCGTGACTTGGCTCTCACAGGGGACTCGAAACTTTTGGGGGAAGCATCCCTGCAATCTGCCAGGCTTATGAACATTAACGAGCATGGTTGTTGAATTATTGTTTGCTTTCCAAGGACTTCCGCCCACGGGATCCATGTTTGTGAGCATGCGGGTTGCACGTCAGACATGTCTCTGTCGCATATGTTGTATAGTTTCTTGTTGTATCGCCAAACCACGATATCTAAAGGAAACATTGCAGAGCTGATGCACTGGTCACAGGTTTATTCTAGCGATCTTGTTTAGCCTTCATGTTTTTCATCTCAGCTCCGATTGTTTGGGCTGGCGGAATTCTTGAAGAGAATCCCACGGTGTTGGGTTTCTTCACAAGCAACCTTGGAGATCTGAACCAGCTGATGGTGCCCGCAACACAACGAGTGTGAGGCTTCTCCGAACTGGCCAAGTTACGCAACTGGGAAGGGGGCTGTTTTGTGTGCTGCTTGCTGAGTCCTATGAGAGCTGGCAGCTCTTCGCAAGACTTTGATAAACGATTAATTTTTGCAGGTTGCCTGGCAGATTGCACGGAGATTGCACGGAAAACGGGGAACTCAGCAAAACCGACACCCTTTCAAAAGAAAACACTTGAACCCTATTTTAGTCGGACGTACCTGATCTGGTTCTAAAGAAATATCAGGTCCGGACTTTGTGGGTCCAGGTCTGATTGCCGAGCCACCAGGTTTTCCCGCAAATTGAGGAAGCCAGGCAGAATTGGCCGCACGTCTGACAGACCACCATGATGGTTCATCTGCAAGCCGACGGAACAGTTTGAATGCCACCGCAACATGGGCTTGGAACTCCCAAATGCACTTTGCGCATTGCCGTTGCGCTGGGCAGATGTGATGTTCAAGCTGAAACTGCCAACGTGCACTTTGCATTCTACAGTTGTACTGAAAACGTCGGCTGTCCCAGCTGGAGCTGCCAAGGTACACTGTCCGATGCACTGATACTGAAACGTTGCGGCTTTAGAGGTTGTCAACATGTGCTTTGCGTACTTGCGCTGTTGCCGGCCGAGCTCCCAGGGCTTACCCCTCTCACTGGTAGAAAAAGACAAACTGGATGAGTTTTGTTGCAGTGATGACAACTCACACGAAGGGACGGCATTTACTCAGACTGAAATCAGAAGTGGGATGACTGTGCTTTGACGCGCTCTTTGCGGATGGGTCAAGGTTGCTGATCCTGTTGCTTTCAGACCAAGGCAAGCTAAGGGATTCCCATTGGTATGTTCTTGCAAGAGTTGCGCTGGCAGATACAATGGTGCACCGTTCTTGCACAACCCCTTTACCAAGTGTATAGTTGTTGGCGAGCTTGCGAAGCTTGCCCATGAAGAATCCTTCAGGTGTTGAAATTATTTTGCCTTTCACAAATCATGTTCAGCGTTTTGAGAGGTTTCCACTGTGCATAGTGAAGCCAACGGAGCGATCTCTGGTTGCTTCGGCCGAAGCAAAGTGGCCAGGGAGCACTGCCTTGCCGCTGGTGGCCTGGGTTTGTCTGTGCATGGCCGGGCTGCTAGACATTGGTAGGCGCAGCTTGGTGGTGGTCGGGCGCACCGAAGACTTTTTTCGTACCTGCTTTGTAGGGGGGTTATGGGCAACAGAACAGAGCAACTCATTTTGGCGAGGCAAGTCCACCTGAACCATGGTGAAAGCAAAGGAGCCTGAGAAGAATGGAAACCCTCAACATGAGATGCTCGATTTCTATGAAATCACCACCTGGTTGCAATTGCAGCTGGATGTCCGGTGTGGATATCTACGCCAGATGGTGCCTTTGTTTCATTGGCTTACATTTGTTTCTGCTGAGGAAACCCTTTCCAACACAGGGGAGCTACTTAGCATGCCCCCCTACAGAACGTTTGGGTGAGTGCCTTGGGCAAAGAGCCCAGCGCTACCAAAGATTCATGACACAGGGGAGTCATGGCCCCGATGTGCAACAGGTTGGCTTGCCTTCAGATGGAACCCTTGAAGTGTAATAGGCCTTCTTAAAAGATACATTTTGCAACATTTTGAAACATGGCTTTTTCCACCAAGATAGAGGGAACCCACCATTTACAAGGCAATGTTCAGGTGTATAATGTAAGGATCCCTGTGTAAGCGCGGGTGAAAGCAAAGGAAGCAGCCCTCCGTCCTGGCAACAGGACATGCTGCACATGCATTTGCGCAGCTGAAGCCAGAGCCTCTGGCGTTTCCACAGAAGAAATGCGTGCCAAATCAAGGGCTACCTCCGAAAAGGGATGCTTGCTTTCTTAGTGTTGGGAGTGTTTTCTTAGTGTTGATATATGTTCAATGAAGCTGGTGGGCAAAGAAGCCTTTGCCTTTTCTCAAGGAACTGATGCACATCCCTTTTTGACATCCACAGGGTCGATTTTGATGGGGATGGGATGTTGACCAGGTTAAGGAACACAGGGGAAATCACATCCCCTGTTTGGGGATGTAGATAGTTCTTTGACTCTTCGGGCTGTTTAAGGTGGCCCCCCAAGTTTCATGTGCGAACGGCCACATGTGGGTGGTTGCTCGTGCTGGCAGGCGTCGCCAATGGCGCTTGCTTTCCTTTTGGAACTATGCCATTTTTCCCACGCTCGCCACGGGGGCGCTGCTGTGGTCCGCTTCTGCTGATGGCCTCAGCACTTACATGGCCAGCTCCCTGTGCCTCGGTGTCCAGCTTTCCCCAGAAGAGTTGCTCGAAGCTGGGGTGTCCTCCGAACATATTCCCCTCCCGCCAATTAACATGGATATACCAAGGTGCCATCAATTTTTGGGATGCCATTTTTTGAGTTCCAGCCATTTGCCCAGTGTTCAATTGGCAACCCTTACCCTCCCTCCTACTTACATAGCACCTGTGGGCCATCCATTTTTTCCACAAGGCACCTATTACGAAAGGATTGAGGTGCGTGTCTGGGAGGCTGAAGTTGTCCTATTTAACTTTGCCATTCGGACGGGCGAGAGCGGCCCAAGGTTTAGGCTCAGACGGGCACAATCAAGGCGCCCTTGTTCCCTGTGCCGGCGAAAGACGGTGTTGTCTTTCTTTAGGGTACTAGTACCTTGTTTGGGGTTGGTTTCAAAGGAAAACCGAACCGTTTGGTGATCACATTTTTTTGGGGTCTAGGTATACCGTTTCCAAACGAGGGTTGGTCATGTACGCATGCCATTGGATTTCTTCGGGGTGATTGAACATTTCCAGGTCAATGCCCCCCCTTGTCCCCCGCTGAACCAACCAAATCAACAAAAGGGGATGTGCCCAAGCTCCGGTCCACAAGCATACGTACTTGTGTTGTTCGATTTCGCTTTCCGCTGGTTTCAGTCTGCTTCTCGAGTGTGGTCTTTGCAAAATGATATGGCCTAGACTTGCGACGCAGAGCTGCTTTGCTTTGTCGAATGCGGAAACCCAAGCATGGGGCGGCGTCTCCCCGTTTCACACCCCAAGGTTACCGAGCCCCACAAATGATGCCAAAAAATGCCAAGTGGCTGCAGCTGTTTTGTGTGTTCTTTCTTGAAAACTGATGAACGGCCAACAAAAACATATGATGAATCAGATGCAGTTGAAAGCACACTCGCACAGATGATTAGTCAACTCTCCCACGTCAAGACATCCGGAACTTTCTTGCGGGGTAAGGACAGATCTTCTTCTCTCACTCCTTGAGTTGCATCGTGAGAAGACTGTGGCACACTTGGTTTGGCCAGTGAGTCCCTTTTTGATCCAATGGGTGTTTCTCATAGATCCAATGGGTGGTTCTCAGAATAGAGATCCCTGCAATGGTAAAGGTTTCATTCTGGTTTCCGGTTAAACTTCGAACAGGAGTCCATTTTGAAGAACTCCCCGAGTACCTGTCGCAGGGGGTCACTGATACTTGGCCTGGTGCTTGCTACGTGCAGCTTGCGCAGAGCTGGCCTCACTTCACTGCGACTCGGAGAATCGGGCCGGGGGGTTCTCAGAATGCCGCACCCCTTTTCAAGTTTGTAGCATGGTTTCAGGGACTATTTTGAGAAACACCCATTTATCAAGGGTTCACACATGTTTGCACAGGCAATTTAGCTGGGGAAGCGGCTCGCGTAGGCTTTTCGCGGACATCGTAGGCGCCCGCGTAGGCAAGGCTGGGATGATACATCATAGAACTGCGCCGGGTTTGAAATCTTTCATGTTCCATAGTGGTTGAGTCCACACAAGGGATGGATACACGGCAGCTCTAAGATTTGCATCGTTGCGTGTTAGCCACTAAGCTCCTCTCACTCCGAACTGCCTCCATCCACGAAGGCTTCGTTAAATTTGTCTCTTTCCGGGCGGGCCGCTGCTGCTGCTCATGGGAAGCTTCCCGTTTCACTTGGCAGCTGCCAAGCAGCGCACCTCGAGTGCTACACTTGTACTGAAAGTTGCGATTTTGGAGCTGGATCTCCCAAGTGCATGTCGCGCATCGAAAACACACTCACATTGCCCTAAGTGGGCAATGAATGACTCGGCAGAGTTGCACAGCTCAAGGTAGCGATGCGGCCGGCAAGCGGCTTGCACGCAAGCGTAGGCGCCCCTTGCACATCGCGGAGGCCGTGCGTAGGCGCCCGCTTAGGCGTGTGTGTGTGCAGCGTATAGCCCCCGAGCGCCGAGAAAGCACTGCTCAAACGGGGGTGTCGTTTTGGGGAACCTCCTGCGTCCGTTTGCTTAAGAGCACGTTCTATAATTCCCATGCTGGTTTTTAAGGGAAGCTATCACCTACTGGAAATATGTTTTCTCTTCCTGGGGACTAAAATGGCAGCTTGAAAGGCTGGTTTCAAAAACTAGACCACGGTTGGCCCGAAAGCAGAATATCGCAAGCGAGGTTGTCCGCACAGTCCGCGTCAAATCCAACTGCCTCCTGCAGCAAAAACTCTACAGCCCGTGGCTCTGGAAGAAACCCTCCACGTCGGGCGGCAAAACCTTGTTAGTCTTCGCAGCCCAGTCACGCGCCGCCAAAAAACGACCTACATCCGGGGTCTACGTGTGCTACTTCTACGTAGTGCCGCATGCAAGTCAGACTTCGGGCTTCCGCTGCGTAGAGAAAGAGGTACTGCAGCTTCTTCTCCAAGCCGAGCTTCGAATCATTCTCGTGACGGCGCCAGTTCGCGCAGTGTGGCTGCCGATCACAAGGAGATCGCAATCCGTCTGTGCTGCGCGCAGTCGCAGACTGCCCTTGGCTTCCGCGTGGAGGTTGAGGAAACTGCGAGGAACCAGAGCTCGTGCCACCAGCTGGACCATGTTGGCCATCAGCACCTGTCCTCGCACCCACACCCATTTGCCAGAAAAAAGAACATGATTTGCCAGACAAAAAAACAAGTATTACAGTTCGCTCCTCATTCACGCACGCACGCACAGACCCGCAGGAAGCGCAAACACAAACGCACACACATACACACACACACACACACAAACCAACAGAAAAATGCAACCGCGCGCACGCATGCACGCACATATGCACGCAACAGCTGCTTGGGCACGTGCCCTGCGCGCAAGTTGCTCTGCACAAGTGCTTTGTGCAACTTGCTCTGTGCAAGTTGCGCTGCGCAAAGTGCTCTGTGCAAGTTGCTCTGCGCGAGTTACGCTGCGGAAGTTGCTCTGCAAGTTGCACTGCGCAAGCTGCTCTGCGCAAGTTGCTCGGCGCAAGTTGCTCGGCGCAAGTTTTGCAGCTGGAGCTGCAGGAATGTACTCCGCGTACTACTCTTGTGATTTTGGAGCTGGATGTGCGGGAATGTACTCCGCGTACTACTTTTGCACTTAAAATTTGCGACTTTCAGCTGGTCGCACCCGCGACCGCGCGACATCGGAGAGCAGCCGCGCAAACCACGAGACAATTGCCAAAGACAAATTCGCAAGCAAAAAACACGCAAACAAAAGGAGACAACTCCCGAGGACTACGTGTGCTACTTCTACGTAGTGCCGCATGCAAGTCAGACTTCGGGCTTCCGCTGCGTAGAGAAAGAGGTACTGCAGCTTCTTCTCCAAGCCGAGCTTCGAATCATTCTCGTGACGGCGCCAGTTCGCGCAGTGTGGCTGCCGATCACAAGGAGATCGCAATCCGTCTGTGCTGCGCGCAGTCGCAGACTGCCCTTGGCTTCCGCGTGGAGGTTGAGGAAACTGCGAGGAACCAGAGCTCGTGCCACCAGCTGGACCATGTTGGCCATCAGCACCTGTCCTCGCACCCACACCCATTTGCCAGAAAAAAGAACATGATTTGCCAGACAAAAAAACAAGTATTACAGTTCGCTCCTCATTCACGCACGCACGCACAGACCCGCAGGAAGCGCAAACACAAACGCACACACATACACACGCACACACACACACACACACACACACACACACACACACACACACACACACACACACACACACACACACACACACACACACACACACACACCAACAGAAAAATGCAACCGCGCGCACGCATGCACGCACATATGCACGCAACAGCTGCTTGGGCACGTGCCCTGCGCGCAAGTTGCTCTGCAGAAGTGCTTTGTGCAACTTGCTCTGTGCAAGTTGCGCTGCGCAAAGTGCTCTGTGCAAGTTGCTCTGCGCGAGTTACGCTGCGGAAGTTGCTCTGCAAGTTGCTCTGCGCAAGCTGCTCTGCGCAAGTTGCTCGGCGCAAGTTGCTCGGCGCAAGTTTTGCAGCTGGAGCTGCAGGAATGTACTCCGCGTACTACTCTTGTGATTTTGGAGCTGGAGGTGCGGGAATGTACTCCGCGTACTACTTTTGCACTTAAAATTTGCGACTTTCAGCTGGAACTGCGTGCAGCCAGAGCTGCCGCGGACCAGGCGGGGATCGCACCCGCGACCGCGCGACATCGGAGAGCAGCCGCGCAAACCACGAGACAATTGCCAAAGACAAATTCGCAACAAAAAACACGCAAAAAAAAAGAGAGACAACTCCCGAGGACTACGTGTGCTACTTCTACGTAGTGCCGCATGCAAGTCAGACTTCGGGCTTCCGCTGCGTAGAGAAAGAGGTACTGCAGCTTCTTCTCCAAGCCGGGCTTCGAATCATTCTCGTGACGGCGCCAGTTCGCGCAGTGTGGCTGCCGATCACAAGGAGATCGCAATCCGTCTGTGCTGCGCGCAGTCGCAGACTGCCCTTGGCTTCCGCGTGGAGGTTGAGGAAACTGCGAGGAACCAGAGCTCGTGCCACCAGCTGGACCATGTTGGCCATCAGCACCTGTCCTCGCACCCACACCCATTTGCCAGAACTAGAGGACGATTGGCCCGAAAGCATTTTTCCCCAGGTGCTCATCCAGCCGCGGAGACACCTTTTCACATCGCTGCGGCGAGCGTGTCCGCGCGCGGCGATGCTCAATGCGTATGGTCACATGAGAGCTCCATCTCATCGTCCTACGAGAGGAAACATGGCAGTGCTCGATCCCACATATTTACATCCGTTAAAACAAGAAGAGTAAAGCTCGTAAAGCTCGAAACGAATTACAAGCAAAAGGAAGAGCAATCAATAGCAAAGCTTACACGACGGCCACAGTTTCTGCAAAGCACGCTCGCGCAACTTAGCTCTGTGCAAGATGGCTCTGCGCAGCTTGGCTCTGTGAAAGTTGGGTCTACGCAAGCTACTTTTCGCGAGTGGCTCTGCGCAACTGGCTCTGTGCAAGTTGGCTCTGCGCGAGTCTGCTCGGCGCAATGTGCTTTGCACGAACTGCGCCGCGCGATTTCTCACGAAAGTGGTCTGCGCAAGCTGCATCGTTCCAGGCTGCTGCGCGCAAGTTCCTCTCTGCAAGCTGCTGCACGCAAGCGCTCTATGCAAGTTGCTCTGCGCAAGTGCTCTGAGCAAGTTGCTCTGCGCCAGTTGCTCCGTGCAAGCGCTTTGCGCATGTGCTCTGTGCAAGTTGGTCTGTGCAAGTTGCTCTCCGCAAGTGCTTTGTGCAAGTGCTCTGTGCAAGTTGCTCTGCGCAAGTTGCTCTGCGCAAGTTGCTCTGAGCAAGTGCTGCCGGAGCTGTGGGAATGTACTTCGCGTACTATTTTTTGTACTTAAAAGTTGTGATTTTCCAGCCGGAGCTGCGGGAGTGTGCTCCGCGTACTACGTTTGTACTTAAAAGTTGCGATTTTCCAGCCGGAGCTGCGGGAGCACGCTCCGCATACTACGTCTGTACTTAAAAGTTGCGATTTTCCAGCCGGAGCTGCAGGAGCACGCTCCGCGTACTACGTTTGTACTTAAAAGCTGCGATTTTCAAGCCGGAGCTGCCGCGGACCAGGGGGGAATCGAACCCGGGACCGCGGGATTGCGAAAGCAGGCGCGCGCACCACGAGACAACTTCCAAAAGCCGTTTCGCGAGCAAGAAAATCGCACGGCGCCACAGCGAGAGCGCTTCGACACGCACGATCTCCGCAGAGGGTTCATCGGGCTCAAGACAGATGCGCACGGCGCCACAGCGAGAGCGATTCGACACGCACGATCCCCGCAGAGGGTTCATCGGGCTCAAGACAAATTCGCACGGCGCCACAGCGAGAGCGCTTCGACGCGCAGGATCTCCGCAGAGGGTTCGCCAAGGTCAAGACAAATTCGCACGGCGCCACAGCGAGAGCGCTTCGACACGCACGATCTCCGCAGAGGGTTCGCCGCGACCAAGACAGATTCGCGCGGCGCCACAGCGAGAGCGCTTCGACACGCACGATCTCCGCAGAGGGTTCGCCGGGCTCAAGACAAATTCGCACGGCGCCACAGCGAGAGCGCTTCGACACGCAGGATCTCCGCAGAGGGTTCGCCAAGGTCAAGACAAATTCGCACGGCGCCACAGCGAGAGCGCTTCGACACGCACGATCTCCGCAGAGGGTTCGCCAAGGTCAAGACAAATTCGCACGGCGCCACAGCGAGAGCGCTTCGACACGCACGATCTCCGCAGAGGGTTCGCCGCGCTCAAGACAAATTCGCACGGCGCCACAGCGAGAGCGCTTCGACACGCACGATCTCCGCAGAGGGGTGCGTTTCGTAAGCTCCTGTCGGGCCTACCCCCGCCAGAAAAAGAAGAAGAATTAAGAGTCGAGAAGTGAAGGTAGAACAGAAAAGTTAGCTTGTGTTTTTAGGATAGTGAAGTAACACCCGACAAATTAGCTTGTGCTTTTAGTAGAATGAGATAACAGCCGAAAAGTTGACATGAGAAGTTGGCAGGTGAAGTAACTCTCAAAAAGTTGACATGAGAAGTAGGCAGGTGAAGTAACTCTTGACAAGTTGGCATGAGAAGTTGGCAGGTGAAGTAACTCTCGACAAGTTGGCATGAGAAGTTGGCAGGTGAAGTAACTCTCGACAAGTTGGCATGAGAAGTTGGCAGGTGAAGTTGGCAGCCGCTTTTAGAAGAAGAACCCTTCGCAATGCTTCCGGGAAAAAAAGAACATGATTTGCCAGACAAAAAACAAGTATTACAGTTCGCTCCTCATTCACGCACGCACGCACAGACCCGCAGGAAGCGCAAACACAAACGCACACACAAACGCACACACACACACAAACCAACAGAAAAATGCAACCGCGCGCACGCATGCACGCACATATGCACGCAACAGCTGCTTGGGCACGTGCCCTGCGCGCAAGTTGCTCTGCACAAGTGCTTTGTGCAACTTGCTCTGCGCAAGTTGCGCAAAGTGCTCCGTGCAAGTTGCTCTGCGCGAGTTACGCTGCGGAAGTTGCTCTGCAAGTTGCTCTGCGCAAGCTGCTCTGCGCAAGCTGCTCTCCTGGCAACAATCAGCACAGCAAAACAAACACCAGCAAAACTCTCCAGATTTCGATCCTGGCCTGTGGCCTGGCCTGTGGGCACAGCTTCTCCACGACAGCGGCAGCTAGGTCTGCCTTGGTCACGTTGCTGCCTGCGACCCATTGGCGCACATCCAGCCGTCGGGCGAGTGCGCGAAGTTGGGGTTGGGCTTTGGCCGCCATCTCTTGCTGCAGCCACGCTTTGCCATGCTGGGCCGCGCCAGCCTGAAGCCTAGCTACTTCGAGCTCCATGACTTCTGTTTGAGCCAAATCTCGATGATCATCCGCAAGGTGCCACATAACAACCAGCCGTGTGCGCCATGCCCGTAAATAAGCCGTGTGCGCCATGCTCCCCGCAACTTCTTTCATGATGAGAACTCCTTGCGTCAAACTCCTACAGGGTGAGTGGCCTGAAAGCATAACTCCCCACGATGTGCGGCAAACTTGTTTAACCCCGGCCTGGCACATGCGCAAGTTGCTCTGCGCAAGTTGCTTTGCGCAAGTTGCTCTGTGCGAGTTGCAGTGTGTGCAAGTTGGCGCGAGACAGCACCAGGCAAGGTGCTCTGCGCAAACTGGTCGGTGCAAGTTCTTGCAGGGACCAACTTGCCGGAGCAACTTGCGCGGAGCAACTTGCGCAGAGCAACTTGCACAGTGCAACTTGCGCAGACCAACTTGCACCGACCAGTTTGCGCAGAGCACCTTGCCTGGTGCTGTCTCGCGCCAACTTGCACATATTGCAACTCGCACAGAGCAACGTGCAGGGAGCCACTTGCAGGGACCAACTTGCCGGAGCAACTTGCGCGGAGCAACTTGCGCAGAGCAACTTAGTGCAACTTGCGTAGAGCAACTGCCAGCCTGCCCCTACCAACCTGCCAACCTGCCAACCTGCCAACCTGCCAACCTACCAACCTGCCGCCCTGCAAGTTGCTCTGTGCAAATTGCGCTCCCTGCAAGTTGCTCTGTGCAAGCTGCTCTGTGCAAGTTGCTCTGTGCAAGTTGCTCTGCGTAAGTTGCTCTGCGCAAGTTGTGCAAATTGCGCTCCCTGCAAGTTGCTCTGTGCAAGCTGCTCTGTGCAAGTTGCTCTGTGCAAGTTGCTCTGCGTAAGTTGCTCTGCGCAAGTTGCTCTAGGCAAGGCGCTCTGCGCAAACTGGTCGGTGCAAGTTGGTCTGCGCAAGTTGCTTTAAAATGCAAGTTGCGTCAAGTTGCGCGACGCCCGCCCGCGGACCAGGGAGGAATCGAACCCGCGACCGGCCGGCCCGGGAGCAGGCGCGCGAACCACGAGACAACTCCCGAGGACCAGTTCGAACAACAAAAGTCGCAAAAAACCTCGAGTTTTTGCACCTCGACCACGCCGATCCCCGCAGAGGGTTGCGCGGGCACCGCAGAAATCGCAAAAAACCATGGGTTTTTGCACCTCGACCACGCCGATCCCCGCAGAGGGTCGCGCGAGCACCGCAGAAATCGCAAAAAACCTCGAGTTTTTGCACCTCGACCACGCCGATCCCCGCAGAGGGTCGCGCGAGCATGTTAGAAATCGCAAAAAACCATCGGTTTTTGCACCTCGACCACGCCGATCCCCGCAGAGGGTCGCGCGAGCACCGCAGAAATCGCAAAAAACCATCGGTTTTTTGCACCTCGACCACGCCGATCCCCGCAGAGGGTCGCGCGAGCACCGCAGAAATCGCAAAAAAAACCATGGGTTTTTGCACCTCGACCACGCCGATCCCCGCAGATGGTCGCGCGAGCAGCGCAGAAATCGCAAAAAACCATGGGTTTTTGCACCTCGACCACGCCGATCCCCGCAGAGGGTCGCGCGGGAACTTTAGAAATCGCAAAAAACCATGGGTTTTTGCACCTCGACCACGCCGATCCCCGCAGAAGGTCGATTTTCGTGTAGTGTCGTCGGCACTACCCCGCCGCCCTAAGAAGAGATTTTAACTCCTCGCAAGTCAATTGCACTTGACTCCTTGCACTTGCAACTTGCACTCGACTCCTTACACTTGCAACTTGCACTTGACTCCATGCACTTGCAACTTGCACTTGACTCCATGCACTTGCAACTTGCACCTGACTCCTTGCACTTGCAACTTGCACTTGACTCCTTGCACTTGCAACTTGCACTTGACTCCATGCGCAGCTCGCAATGACTCTCATGACTCCTTGCAATGACTCCTTGCAATGACTCCTTGCAATGACTCCTTGCAATGACTCCTTGCAATGACTCCTTGCAATGACTCCTTGCAATGACTCCTTGCAATGACTCCTTGCAATGACTCCTTGCAATGACTCCTTGCAATGACTCCTTGCAATGACTCCTTGCAATGACTCCTTGCAATGACTCCTTGCAATGACTCCTTGCAATGACTCCTTGCAATGACTCCTTGCAATGACTCCTTGCAATGACTCCTTGCAATGACTCCTTGCAATGACTCCTTGCAATGACTCCTTGCAATGACTCCTTGCAATGACTCCTTGCATTGACTTTCATGATGATGATTCCTTGCAATGACACCTTGTAATGACTCTCATGAGAACAACTCAAGTGAACCCAGCGGAAGAACCCTTCGCCATGCTTTCGGGAAAGCCAGCAGGCAACCAACCATTTAGGACCCCGAGCCTTGAGACTATGAGTGACCCGCCGGTTGGGAAACAACAGCCGGAGCCCTTTCCCGGTCCACTCAGAGGCTATACCGCTTGCTGGCGAGTTTGGAAGGGCAAAATTGGGGGGCAACGTGCTTGTTAGCCGCACGCGTTCTTCAAATGATTTAACTTACGGTTCACCTTGCATGAAGTTAGATGTTTGTGGAAGCATTGGAAGAACACAGTGTTTGCAGCTGAGCATCAGGCTCGGGCCAGAGGATTGTCGACTGGATGAGTACGCGACCGAGTCGGGTTTCATGATGGCGGCTTGTCGAAAAACAATTGGGCGAAAAACTTTCTCCAAGTTTTCTGGGGATTCCCCAGACAATTGGGAACTGGAATCCCAGACAATTGGGAACATATTTTGGGGATTCCTTTCTGAACCTCATGCGTTTGCAGTTTAGACTTCTTGGAGGGTGGGTGCGGGAGCCCTAGAGGTTAGGGTCGGTACCGTTGCCATTTGTAGCTTGGCAAGTTGCGCATGTGTTTTGAAACCGGCAGGCCTCTGAGCCAAAGATACCAGCCAAACATGAAAGGCCAGTCCAGGATTAATTTGAACGAAGTCCCGTGAAAGAGGCGGAGCCGCCTGATACGGATGGCCCCCAGAGGGAGCGTAACCTTGGAGCAACTTCAGCTGACTTGGTCAATCTATTTCTATGCTGGCCTGGTAAATCACATGTTCCCAACCTCTTAAACTAGAAATTGGCAAATACCTAACCAGCACAAGACTATTAGATCCCGTCCCTCACTGACCCAGCTGCAATCGTATTAAGAGTACCCCCAAAGCACTTCCGATGTTCATGGCAAGTTCATCACGTCAATTTCAGTCTTAGTTGCAAGACATATTGTCACTTGTGTCTGGCAATTTGGAATTTGCAAAGCCGAGCAATGCTGGGAACGATTTGGTGGAAATTCCCGAGTGGAATCCCCCTGCCCCTCAGGACCCAGCGAAAATGTATCATTACGCGGCTGTATGTGTGAGGGGGAAGGCATTAATTCGACTTAGGACCCACTTAGCACCTGCTTGCAGGTTACAGGATATGCTTGACTCAAGCAAGAAGCTGCCTGAGCTCCCTGGAATATGCTTGAAGCGCTTCTCAAAGCAAGGCACCATCCCATAGCGCCGAAAAACGAACGAGCTCGGCGTGGAGCACGAGGTGGCAATTGGAGTTTTCTCCCGCGAACGGATACATCACCGCCTTGCATTGGGCGCACACCATAAAGCTCCAGCCATTGCTACAGTATCAATCCGAGTTGATTGATTCCGCCAAGAAGCTCCGTGAATCTATGCCAAGGTCCGTTCAACTGCTACAACCCCCGGTCGCAAAGCACTCGAGGTGATCCCCTCTTCCGGAGATTTGGAGACACTTTGCCCTGACCTGCTGGCCTGTGTTTGTTTTCCTGTATCCCCATGTAGGTGAACAACCACTTGCCTCAGGGTGTGGAAGTATGGCTTCCTTCCAGTAGCTTGCGGTTTAGTGCTGGATGCTTTTTGGGACGGAGCACTTTTTTTTTCGGGAAGCCGCCGCTCAGGATTGGCAGAAGGTGTCGCTGCGGAGATTTTGCCAAGTCCTCGCAGTCTGGCTGACGATGGCCCCTCGGCCGTGCTCAATGCCGATCTCGGGTGTGCCGGATGGTCCACATCACCAGATAGACTCGAGTTGTTCATGTTACAGCCTTTGCAATGCTTCCTGAAGTTTGAGGTTGTTTTCAAGGGCAGTCAAGCAAATCGACTGAAATCAAAAGGTACGATATGGGCAACACTTACCCAACTGCCATAGAGCTGGCCCAAAAGTAAGGTCGAGGAACATGAATTGCCAATCGATCCGCAAGACCACCTGATTTCTTCCCGCAAGATCTCTGCGAGAGCAGGCAATTTGGTCCTTGCCCGGACAACAGAATGCGCAATCAAACGTCTCGCCAACAAATATGCTGGGCTGTCCTCAGATCCCCCGCTAAAAGTTGTCAGCTTTTAGGCTTTTAGTGGGTTAAATAGAAATCCCCACTAAACACTAAAAAGCGAAACAAAACACTAAGGAACCGGATGGCTGGGAACCACCAAGTATGTGTGTTTTCAGCAGGCCAAAGAGATTTGCATCGGCTTAGCGGGCAAGGAGTTGGATGGGTTTGTCTGGCCCCAGGGCTTCCATTGGGGTTTCCTTGCAAACAACCTCAATGGTTTCTTAAGCACACAAATTATCCGGCAACTTCTAAGTGCTTGACTTCTTGCTGCAAGGTGGTCCGAGACAGGAGTCCGCTTCAGGGAAGGAACTGGAAGGGCCTACCAGGGCTCGTTGTCGTACTAGTAGGTGAACGCATGGCGCGAATATACTCAACCAGTCTCAAACTACTGCCAGTCGTCTACAAAATGTGGATGTAGTTATCCTGAAAACAAGAGTTGGACTCTATAGCTTTTGATTCTCTCCAGGTTTCCAACTTAAAACAGCACCCCATCCCATTCATCAATGTGGATAGGTCTATGTCGGTGCCCCCCCTCCCAGTCCGGCCTCCTTAAAATGGATCGATCCTATCCTATTTAACCGGGGTATCAAGAGATCATCCGATCTAATTAATCTATCGATCAAGGGATCAACACAGTTTTTTTTTTTTTTTAATTTAGGAAATGACCCATCAAGCGTGCCCGCCAGGCGCTTCCTTTGGTTCCGCTGAAAAGGCAACAAGGAGGCGTGCTTGATGCCGTCAATAGGTGATGCTCAGAGTGTCGTGCCAGTTTGGCCCTTGCTAAGTCATGATCTTACGGCTTTACGTGTTTTATCTCCATGTCCTTCTTACAGATGAGGCAATTTCACGAGTATCTCTGGGTCACCTAACTTTGATGCTGACCTTTGAGGCCATGGTTTTCCAATCGCCAATGGTCAAACACTTGATAGGCCCCTACAGGGTTCTGCACAGAGTCCATTGTAGGATCGTTTTCTTGTGGGTTGTGTCCGCTCGAGTGAATGTTCAGCTTTGGATTGGGTTCTTGGGATCTGGCACAGTCCATTCTGGCCGAAGCAGCGAGCACTCTTGGGAGCGACTCGAATTTTGATTTCTTGTGAGGGCTCAAAAGGAGTGGGACAACCAAAGAGGCCGAGTCTTATCTTGAGACCAGTGGCAAACAGTCTACGTATATATATATATATACATATGAGTTTTTGAAGGGACTTCTCCAAACACACATTTACCGATTTGCCAGTGGCTCTGTTGCTGGCAACTGTTTTCCTCATTTCTGGGAGGTGGCTGAGTAAGATTGCGGGAGCAATCATGTCGCAACAGCCCTTGAGGTTGCATGCCGTGTTCTCTCGAGTTGTCTCTACGCATCGGATGTAATCTACGGAAGCAGCATCACTGGCAGCTTGGTTGAAGTTAAGCCTCAAATCGGCATGCCATCACGCCGATTCTTGGAAGGCTATGCCAGAAGGTGGCTGGCTCAGGAAATCCCACAGATGGAAACCGCTAATTAAGCTTCTAGCTTACAGCCATACTCATTTTACCTTTGAATGAAACGCTCCAAAGCAGAGGAACGAGATACGCATTCTAAAGAAGAGACAGAAGCGGTATGCTGATGATACACTCCCACGGGACCTGACCAAAGTTTCCTGGAAGACCTTTTGTTTCCTCTGAAAGGGGCCTTCTGGTGGGTTCCGTTTTAATTGGCTGGGTGAATTCCGCATGCACATGTTTATCGTTTCTGTTGCATATCAGTCGGACAGCCTCAGGTAGAGACGATTCGGGTGTCGAAGTGCTTGCAGGTAATTTTGCCAATTGGGGCCAAGCCGGGTTTTTGTCCCTAGGATCAATGCAAGGTTCAATAGTTCTGATTTTTTGTAGGACCGATGGATGAATATGTTTTTCCTAGTGCTGGTGTTTCGCAGGTCTGGTTCCTCTGGCTGGTTGGCTGGATGGTTGGCTGGATGGCTGGCTGGCTGGTTAGTTGATTGGTTGGTTGGCAGACATCTGCGGCATCACCAGCCAGACTTGGACCTAGGGTTGCCTATTTGGTGGCAGTGGGCAGTTGCTGGGGGCTGGTTTGCGTAGGTCAGGGAATCCCCTTCCGATTCATTCCCAACACCCTGGGTCATTCCCAGCTGAGCACCAGTAAGTTGAACTGCCGGCCTTGGCGTTTTGGGTAACGTCCACATGTCTGCTTTTGAGGGTATAGGCCCACTTCTGGAGTCCCTTTTCACCAGCCAGCATGCATGCACATGCATCCGCACATGCCCAGACGTCTTGGCAGGCGCACAAGCTCACACACCGCACCTCCGAGGTCAGCCGACCTTCATCCTCTGCGATGCAGTCTACATGAGTATGGCATTTTACTGTTCAACCTTGACATTTTGCCAGCCACTTGCCAGGAATTCGGGAAATCGGACAGTGCGAAGGATTCGGAGCACGGCTGTGGGGAATGACCACTTGTGTGATACAACAGAAAGGGCTTCCCAAAGACTATTTGCTTCAAAGGGGGATTCGCAAAAGTATCACAGTGGGGAGAAACCCCGAGCGATCCCACAACCCTTCGGAGGGTTCCGTTGGGCATCGGTTTTGCGCTCGGCTTCTCCACTTCGACCCCGGGAGCGCGGCCCGGGCCAGCGGGCTGGCGCTGCAATGGTTTTGGTCCAAAGGATAGGCCGCGAAGCCTCAAGCCGGGCAAGGCGGTGTTTCGGGGGAACGCCAGGAAGGTAAGAGTGAGTTTGAAATTTGTATGTTATATCGTGTCGCAGGTTTTCTTAGTGGCCAACATGCAGTGTTTTACATGTTGGAGCAACTCCCCGCCATTGTGATAGGGTCGGTCCCCCCTACGCCCGATTTCCACGGACCCACGCAAAAATCCTAAACCACGCCTAAACCAACGTAAACCCACACCAAATCAATCCTAAACCACCCTCCAACCCGCCCTAAGCTCCCCCAAAATATATCCCTAAACCAACCCTAAACGAATCTCATTCGGAGAAACTTCACTTCAGAGCATCATCCACCAGGCTGAGTCCGTTGACATTAGCATTCCTCTGGCATGTGTTCTTCTTCATGTCCCACCTTTCGAGGATCTGACTAGCTGGTGCACAAATGTTAGCTCTCCCTGCAATATCTTCTCGCGTTTCACAAGACAGCCCCGTTTAGCTTTCAGACACCATTTGAATGCCACTCAGATCCATTTCATTGGGCCAGCCGATCGACGTTGGCATCTATCCATGGGTTTGGACCCCCGGGCAGAATTCTCAAGGGTTCAAACTTGAGCTTCAGAGTGAAGCCAAGCGAGGGGTTGAAATGGCTCTTTCATTCAAGATCGGCACCATGTTTCTTTCAGACGCGAGCCTATGTGAGGTGGTTTACGACTTTCCCTGGATTGATTTTGGGGAAGCATGTTTGTTTAACTTCACTGCTCTTGGCTTGCTCTAAAAAAATAGACACATAAATAAATGGCTGGTTCTTTGGGGCGCAGTTCTTTTTTTTTTCAAAACGGGGTGCAGAAAGGACCCGTTTCTTTTTCTTCTATACCACAAATGAAGGAGGAAGCTTCTGCGCCCGGGGCTCCGGAGAAAGAAGTCCCCATTCCAAGCTTACATGCGAGACATTCGGAATGAGACATGGAATGACGAGAAGCGCCAGCCTGCACATGGTTTCCGAATTTCCTTTATTCAGGAATTTCCCAAGCCGGTTCATTCAACCAACCCCCAGAATCCGGGTCCTTCCCTGAGCGAACGTCGAGCCTCCCTCCCGCGGCTGGAGGCTACACATTTGCAGCGGACTGGAGTTGGCCATCGACAGCTTTGGCTTGAACTTCTTCAAGGACATGGACATGGAGACGGCCGGACCTTCGCGGACATTCCCGGCGTTCGGATCTGATTATCTTCAAAACCAAGCTTTGCGACTTATTTTTTGTGGATGAAGTTTTTACGTGGATGTCAGCCGTTATTCCCCCCTGGTAGTCCGTTTTTAGGCTTGTAGTACTCTTTTAATACAGGTGTGGATCCACAACAGCCGCATCCAAACCGTTTTCTGGAGACTTCTCCTTCAAAGGACACTGACATTTGTGTCCTTTTATTCATGCTATTCATGTGCAATAGCTGGCAAGGTTGCCGAGTGTCCTCAGTACAAAGAACGCTAAAAACATTCGTCATTCTTCCAGCATGTATCACTCAAAGAGGGTCTTGGCAAACACGTCTGGCCCTGCAGCTGCAGTCGGATTCCCAAAACGGCAGCAAGCATTTGAATCGCTAGTGGCTTGACATCCCACAAAAGGATGGAGGCAGTTTCGTTGCTTGAACCAAGGAGCCGATCAATAACATGTCCACAACGTCGCAGTCGGACTGAGGATATGTTGGTTCGCCAAGCATGCAGAAGTACTCGGAATAGTCAGGTTTGTTGTACTAGTAGTTTGCATCTGTAAACCGCTCAGTTTTGGACAAGGCTTGAAGAACCAGTCTTTGGCTTTTGAATTCATCGGGGATCTAGCCCAAGTGATTTCCCCCTTTCTGGAAACAAGGGACTTCAAAGCAAATGCAACCGATTGGGTTTTCCAACCTGAGCGTTGAATCAGGCCTGTTGGAGCAACGACGCGCTGAGATCGGATTGAGCATTGGCAGCGACAAACTGCGGATGTAAGGGTGAGTTGAAAGGAACACCAACTGGAAAGTCTATCATTTGGGTATCTCCCTCTTTTGACACGTACTCATTTACCAAAATTTTAAAGGGAGAAGCAATTTGTGAGAGACATTTTTTTCTTGATCAATCTTTTGTCATGTCGGGCTCGGGAGCGCTTTCAGCTCCGTGTTCTTCCCCAGAAAGCTTTGGAGGTCTTTGCCCAATGTAGCCTTGGGATGGTGCGGAGCTAGGGAAGGGTACCCGGGCTTCGGAGGCCGTCCAGGAGTGGAACCTGGTGCAGGCTATGCTAAGGCCGGGTTTCAGAGCGGAGGGTGCAGACGTTTGTGGAGGATGTGTTTTGCGCTTAGAGAAAGACCGAAAACCGAAAACGCACAACTTGGAGGGGGGGAAAGACTTAAAATGTTTTGGTGGAGGATATGTTTTAAGTCTTGGCCGGAGGGGGGGGGGAGGCAATTTTCGAAGTTGAGTTTCCCTTGTGCAAGCGAGACATGTGTACCCTTCCAACAAACCAGTCGTCCTTATCGCTTTGGCAGCATGTTCGAAACACTCGGTTGATGATTTGTCTCGCGATGCCCTTTGTTCTGCTCTTGTTTTGTTGGACTTCTCGTCCGCTCACCTGAAATCCCGGGATAACAACGTTCGATGGAAGTTCCTGTATTCCGGGCTCCCTCAACTGATAGTTGGCGCAGATCAATACGTGGCCCCTTTCGACAGTCGCCTGGGAAAGCGGTGAAAACATGTTTTGACGGGGCTTCTTCTTTCGGAAAGAGGCGGGTGAGCATTTTTCGCTGGCGAGTTGTTCTTGAACCTGTGGGCTGTAGAAGTTGTCTCAGGTTGGCGAAGCTCCAGGTAGGGCATAAATTGCATGAGAGGAGTACGCCACTGATTTCGCCCCTCACTGGACTGTCCAGTCGCTCGAAGGCAAGTCTCCCACCAGACCAGCGGTGCTTTGTTCATCCTCGGGGCCAGCAGCGCCACCACCATCCTGCTGTTAGCTGAGCAAATCCTGAGGCAGCCAGACGTCATCCAGGACCTATTCGAAGTGTACCAAAGCGAGTTCGGGGCAAAGCAACGTCCATGATCAAAGCACCTCACTTGAGGTTTGGCAGATATGGTCGTAATTTCCTTGGGACTTCAGACGATTGTAAAGCTTCCTGCATAAAGGAGTTACAGTCGCAGGAAATCTAGATGTGGCAATCTCCAGGTACGTACGCATCCAAAGTGGTGACTGGCTGTACGGGAAAGGAAATGGGCAACTGTACGTCTTCGACCGAAGGTTTCATTGTATAAGTTGTATTGTTGAAGCCCAGCCCCAGCCTTTCAAATGATTATGTCACCATTTCCTGTTCTCCATCAATAAACTACAATGATTACAGCATTGCGTTCGACATCCATGAACTTTTATTTTAAAACCCCTTCAGGTTTGGTGCCATAGGTGTCCTTTTTGGGTGAGCCTGGTTAACAATAGATGGCACTGGTTTAGATGGGTTTTGTTCCATTTACCAGGGCCGTCGATTTTCCAAAAAGCCACCTATGTTTGGTGCTCTCTTTCTTGCCTAGGACCTCTGGTTGTTTCGTTGGCATGGTACATCCTCCATGAACTGAACCAGTGTCGCTATTTCGCGCCTCCAGGAGCCGTGTTTGGGGACCCTCAACCCCCCCACACCCCCTTCACTACCCTCAACCCCCCTCAAACCCCCCCCCAAAAAAACAAAAAGAAGAGAGGGTGGTTTTCCTTTTGGCAACAAGGGAAAGGGGAGTGCCCTTTCCCTTCCCTGGCACAGAAAATGTCCCGTTCCCTTTCCTTGGCAAGGGGCACTGAAAAAAGGGGTGCCCTCAAAAAGTGACACATCAAAAATCTCGGCGTTGACCAGACACCTTGGATTGGGTGAAGGGTGGCACAAACTTTAGGCGGCGCCAGCGCTAATCTAAGAATTGTTTGCCAGAGGGCTTACCGCAAGCAGGATTTCACGTTTCCGCTCGAGCAAGTAGCGCACCTCCTGGAATGGAGAAGGCAGATCTTTCTTGATGCCTTGCCATAGAAAGGTTCTTCAAGCATGAAACATCCAAAGAGACCTGGGGTGGTTTCCCTTTGGTTTGTCATTGAACTAGTCCAAAAACGATACCCCTAACAAACTGCGGAATTGGGCTGGCGCAGCATGCCCGGCGTGAAAGACAGCAAAGTGTGTCTTCGTGACCCTTGCAAGGATTCCAGGACCTTTTGCGCCAGGATGCCAGAGTTGCCGGTGTTTGTCAGGACACGACCCAAGTTGCTCTTTGGATCGGCTGGCTGTACCCGCCCACTCTGCTTTTCTTCGTAACCATGCTCCGCGCGGCTGCGGTGACAGAGAAAGCAAGCAGGGTGGCGCCCCTGATCAATTCCTGGACATTTCAGGCTCGCACGGCAGTTGTTGCTGCGACTGCTGCTGTTGTGGTGACGCTCATCGGTGGGGGTGAAGGTTGCTGTGGGGCTTTGGGTGGTGTGTTTGTGATTGAGTGTGCGTGAGCAGGTTTGTGTGCTGCCTCGAACGCGCGTGCGTGAATGTACGTGCATGCATGCATTCGTGCATTCTGTATGCGTGCATGCGTGCGTGCGTGCGTGCATGCGTGCGTGGGTGCGTTGAGCCTGGGTGCGCGCTTGCGTGGCTGTGTGCTTGTGTGCGTGTGTGCGTGTGTGCGTGTGTGCGTGTGTGCGTGTGTGCGTGTGTGCATGTGTGCGCACGCATACAGAACAATCATACCGTACCACTCCAAGCAGTGCATTGCAATGCATCACACACATTACATTACATTACATTACATTACACTAGATTACCTTACCGTACATTATGGTACGTTGCGGACATTATCTTACATCACATTACATGCATTGCAACAATCTGTATACCTTCAGATGGATTGTTCAATACAGACATTGTGATTGAAATCTGTCCTTATCATATTATACATTCGAATATATTATATTCGAATGTATTGTTTGAAATGTTTTTTTACTCAAGTCACCTTTGGACACGGATTTATATTCAGGCTCTTATTTAACATACAAACTCTAGCTGACCTGTTTTCCTTATACAACTTCATTGAAGTTTGTGTCCAAGTTCTTAAGATATCAATTAACAAATGAACTGCTATCCTTAATCCATTCAAGCTCATACTGAACTTCTAATGGAACACCTAAATTAACATTGAACTGTTTTCCTCACAAAAGCCATTCAAGCTCCGTCAATTTAAAGCATATTAGGGAATAAGTTCCTTGCTAACTGTTATGTTCAATGTTTCCACATAAACTTGTATTTAAAGTTGAAGCATATACGGGAATTAAGTCGTATTCAAATGTTCATTTTAAAGGCCAAGTAAAGTCTTTGAGTATGAACATCTACTAAAATTCCGAGCGTACATTTATATATATATATATGTGTACATATGGTATTCTCCATGAACCTGCGCCTCTTAATGACATACTGCAGAATACAGTG
>CAUJNA010003230.1:407500-420000 GCA_963377175.1 Effrenium voratum
CAGTGCACCATTCCCATGTACTCTGGAAAAGGACATGTGACCCAAACTCGCGAAAACCAGCAAAAACACGAAAACAAAACAACAATGACGACAACGACAACAACAACAACCATAAACAAAAACAACACAACAACAAGAACAACCAACAACCAACAACAACAACCACAACAGCAACAGCAACAGCAACAGCAGCAGCAGCAACAACAACAACCAACCAACCAACCACAACCACAAAAACAGCACAAACAGCAAACAACAAACAACAAACAACAACAAACAAACACCAAACAACAAACAACAACCACAACAACAACAACAAGCAACAAACAACAAACAACAAAAAACAATCAACAACAAGCCGCAACAACAACAAGCCGCAACAACAACAACAACAACAACAACAACAACAACAACAACAACCAACAACAACCAACAACAACCAACAACAACCAACAACAACCAACAACAACCAACAACAACCAACAACAAAACAACACGCAGCAACAACCAAAAACACCAATCAACAACAACGAACAACAACAACAACAACAACAGCAACAACAGCATCAACAACAACAACGACAACGACAACGACAACGACAACGACAACGACAACGACAACGACAACCAACAACAACCAACAACAAAACAACACGCAGCAACAACCAAAAACAACAATCAACAACAACGAACAACAACAACAGCAACAACAGCAAGCAACAAACAACAAATAACAAGCAACAAACAACAAACGACAAACAACAATCAACAAACAACAAACGACAAACAACAAACAACAAACAACAACAATCCCCAGCAACAACAACAACAGCAAACAACAAACAACGAACAACAAACAACAAACAACAAACAGCCAACAACAACCACAGACAACAAACAACAAACAACAAGCAACAAGCAACACACAACACACAACAAACAACAAACAACAAACGGC
This sequence comes from Effrenium voratum, assembly GCA_963377175.1. Taxonomy (NCBI): domain Eukaryota; class Dinophyceae; order Suessiales; family Symbiodiniaceae; genus Effrenium; species Effrenium voratum. The sequence continues at coordinate 408,459 of CAUJNA010003230.1, forward strand.
AAACAACAAGCAACAAGCAACAAGCAACAAGCAACAAGCAGCAAGCAACACGCAACAAACAACAAACACAAACAACAGACAGCAACAAACAACAAACAGCAAACAACAAACAACAAACAACAACAACAACACCAACACCAACACGAACACCAACTCCCACAACAACAACAAAAACAACAAAAACAACACACAACAAAAGCAACAAACAACAAACAACAAAAAAGCCGAAACCACACAAACAACACAGAACAAACAAGCGACACACAACAAACAACAAACAACAACACACAAACAGCAAACAAACAACAAACAAACAAAAAACAACAAACAACAAACAACGAACAACAACAGCCAAACAACAAACAATCGACAAACAAAAACCAACAACCAACAAACAACAAACAACAACACCACCACCAACAACAACAACAAAAACAACAAACAACAAAAACCAAACAACAAACAGCACACAAACAACAAACAAACAAATAACAAACAACACACAACAAGCAGCGCACAACAAGCAATAAACAACAACAAACATACAAACAAACAAACAAACAAGCAAACAAACATTCAATCAACAACAGCAACAACAACAAACAACAAACAACAAAAACAAACAACAAACAACAAAAAACAAACAACAAACAAACAACAAACAACAAACAACGAACAACAACCGCCAAACAACAAACAATCTACAAACAAACAACAAACAATCAACAACCAACAACAAACAAACAACAAACAACAAGTAACCAACAAACAAACAAAGAATCAACAAACAAACAACAAACAACAACAAACAACAACAATCAAACAATCAATCAAACAAACAAACAACAACAACAACAAAGTCAATAAGAAGGTTTACCACCAACAACAACAACAGCAACAATGGCAACAACAACACACAGCAAACAACAAACAACACACAACACGCAGCAAACAACAAACACCAACCGACAAACAACACACACCAAACAACAAACAACAACCAAGAAAAAACCAAACAACAAACAGCAAAAACCAAACAACAAACAGCAAAATCCAAACAACAAATAAGCAATAAGCAACAACAACAACACCACCAACAACAACGAGAACAACAACAACAAACAACAACATCAACCAACATCAACAATCACAACAACAACATCAACAACATCAATCAACAACAAAAACAACAACAGCAACATCAACAGCAACACAACAACAACCACAACCAACAACAACAACGACAACAACAACAACAACAACAACAACAACAACAACAACAGCAACAGCAACAGCAACAGCAACAGCAACAGCAACAACAACAACAACAAACACAACAACAACAACAACAACAACAACAACAACAACAACAACAACAACAAAACAACAACAACCAACAACAACCAACAACAACACCAACCACAACAACAACCAACAACAACAACAATAAAAACAATCAAACAACAAACAACAAACAACAATCAACAAACACCAAAACCAATCAACAAACAGCAAACAATCAAAGAATAACAACAACCAACAACAACAATCACAACAACAACATCAACCAACATCAACAATCACAACAACAACATCAACAACATCAACACCATCAACAACACCAACAGCAACAGCAACAACAACACAACAACCACCACCAACAACAACAACAACAACAGCAACAACAGCAACAACAGCAACAACAACAACAACAACAACACCAACAACAACAACAACAACAACAACAACAACAACAACAACAACAACAACAACAACAACAACAACAACAACCAACAACCAACAACCAAACAAACAAACAATCAAACAATTCTGAAAGAAAGAAAGAAAGAAAGAAAGAAACAACAATCAATCCAACTAATCAATCTACTAACTACTAGCTACTAGCTGACTAGCTATCTAGCTAACTAGCTATCTAGCTAGCTAGCTATCTAGCTAGCTAACAAGCAAACAAGCGCACAATCACACACACACACACACACACGCACGCCGAATCACACGAACATGCATGCACACATATGTATATATATATATATATTCATATATACACGCACACACACGCCGCAGAGGCAGGCACAGAGCCACATTCCTCAGTCCGCTGAGTGCGAACAAGAGTAGCCCTAGACTGATGAAAGAGACTGGTAGCACTTGAATTGTCCACACCCAACCCGCATGTGAAGGTGGCCTGGCAATCAAGAAACCCCTCTCTCACTGTTTTTCCCGATCAAGCAAGGTGCTGTACCGACCATGCGCTTGGTTGTGTCATACAAAGCAAATGGCCCCAACCATGTTTCAGCGTCCCTGCTTCAAGACGTAAGGCTTTTTTGGAATATTGTTGCTTTGAGATCTTGGGAGCATAAACTGGTACAGCTCTGTCAGATTCTTAAAAAATAACGACCTTACCGCAGGTGACCTCCCCAAGATAAAGTAGTACGTTTTTGTTTGTTCTTGTTTTGCTTTTTCAGGCGGGGTGGGTCCTTGCGTCAGGTTAGAGGATTGTCATGCTTTGCTCCCCACCTTACCTCCAACACCAAGCTTACCGCAAGCATGCATCAAGGGCCCCCCACGTAGAGTCTTGTTTCCGAAACCACGAGATATGCTTCGACAGATCAAATTCGTGTTGATGCGTTCGCTATTGATAGCGGTATCTCTTTCTTAGCCGGAATCGCTTGCGAGTGTGACCCTCTTTTGAGGAAGGGTGTGCGCGTCACGAGCTTCGACGTGCAGAAGATTGGATACTACTTCGCTGCCTTCACCTTCACACTTTTTTCAAGATTTCTCTGACGCCATTCTACATGAATGGCCACTGTTGCTCCTTGACCCCACGCTTGTGTGTCTGGGCAACTTCCGCGACCCAGCGTGACAAATGGGTTTCCCTTCAAACTGACCCCAACGATACCCCCAAAGTCAGACTGACAGACCAATATGTGTGAATGTTTAACTTCCCCGTTGTTGCATATGTTTTCGTTTTTTAGGTTTTTGGTTCTGTTCGATTATTGTGCAGGGCTGTTTTCTTCTACCATACCAAGGGTTGTAAGGTTACACGTCCTTCATTGAAGCTGCGCATGGCCCGACGTCACGTTGGGTTTCTAAATCAAAGGGAACCCGCACACGCACTCTGAATGCGTCTCGGGAACCCGCACCCCACACTCTGAATGCGCCTCACGTTGCAGGTGCAAAGGGGTCGAACTTGATCCACTGGAAACACCCACTTGCCCAAAGCAGACCTTTTGGTCTTTTGGTTTCCCATTTGGTTCGTTTTTCGTAAAGGTTCCAAAAGTTGGTCTTTTATTTCTAGGCCCTTGGGACAAGTGAGAAGAGCTTGAAAGCTCTTCAGTCGCCCCACCAAAGGTAGGGTGCAAGGTGCGCGGGCAACACGCAACAGTCGCGCAACGCTCACTCGGGGCTTGCGAACTCCCAAAATGACGTGGCGCTTTCATGCCTCTTCAGCAACGCTCCTCTGAACCAACCATGGAATGCGCCAATGTGCTGAATGTATGTTTGAAATATCCTCCAGCCATTGAACAGTTGAAAGAGTTTCACGTTGATTTGAGTGAAGCTTGCGCGACGCTTTGGATCATGGTTCAAGGCAGGCTTGCACACGGGTTATCTCACATCGAGTACCCGTGTGAGCGCAACGCCGTGTTTCCTCGTCAGGTTGTGGGAGCCGTAAACAGAACAAGAGGTGAGCGAGGAAGTCTTGCAATGACTTAGCACCTCTTGGTTCCTCATTGCTGAAGCGTGCTCCTGAGACTGAGTTTAATGTTGGTTATTGTTAACTTCATTTTGTATTGCTGCAGCTTTCTGCTCAAACTCATGTTGGTTTGTGTTCACAGTATTGGTGTATCATTGCTGCAGCTTTCTGACTTAGTTTAGTTTGTTTTCAAGTTCCATTTGCAGTAGTACTCCTTCAACATTGCTGAAGCTTTCTGCTGCGCTTAGATCTTGTTCCACTTGCTTTGGTATTTCTGTAGTATTGCCGCATTTTCTGCTGAGACTACAAAGTATTTCACTCCACTTCACTTTTGTATTCCTTGTTCCTTTGGGATTCCCGATCAGCCCGTAGGTCCCTGGTATGGACCCGGATTCCAAAGGCAGTTCATGAAGAGTACATATGATGGCCAAATCTGGTAATGCAAGTGGGAGGGCGTTCCCTGGCCGTGCCAAAGGCATAGGGTTACCAGACGTGACAGGATTGGAAGCAGCGACCAGATCGAGAAACATACAAACCCAACTCTTTTCAAAAGGTCGTCACAACACTCCATTTGAATTAGTTTCACTTTTCTTTGCAGATACTTCAGGTGCCGTGAAGCTGCGTGGAGTCTGGCCACGTTGCGCGGCACAGCTTGCAGTATCGCGATTAGTCAAACAACGCATTTGACAGGGACCCCCCACGTAGACGATGTACCCTTTTTGCCATGTTCGTAGAAAGCCAATTCTTCCTGGCTCACCTTGTTTCTGGGCCATTCTGCTTGTGCACGCATGTGCTGACATCGAAATCAGGATCTTGCGCCAAATTTCGGCTTCCCAAGTATCCCCCGATGTTCAACTCCTCCCAACATCCGGAAATACCAGGTGGATGTGTGCACCTCTTCCGCTGCGGGGCTTTCAGAGCGGCTTGCATAAGGTTTTCCGGCAAGCCACAACTTGACGCTCGACGCGCGCCGTTGCCGTCAGATCAGCCGGTGTCAAGCCATGGGTCCTAGACTTGGGTCTTTCAGGCGAAGAGTGCAAGGAAACTCTCAAATCCAATGGCTCCGCGTCAGCGTTGGCTCTGAATCAGCGGCCTGTGTATTTGCGTTGCGGTGACGGCCTGTGTGTTTTGCTTCGGGGCTGTAACTGAAAATTGGGTTTATTGGTTATGGTTGCAACGGGGTTTCTGCTAAGGAACCCCTGCTGAAGAGCAATCCCACGTTCCAGCCTGAAGCGAGTCAGGATGCAGGTCGCAGGTTTGCTGCGGATGCGGGTTCTCCTCCCGCATCCCGAAAGAGTCTGGGCACACGCGGCGCCGCCAAACCCAAACCCAACATGAATTTCTCTCATGTGTGAGGATTTGGTGTGACATTTCAGATAGATTCGGAGTGCTGGGAGGGTCTTTGAAGAGGAGGGTTTGTTCGACACGCACTGATGTAGCACCTCGATCAGTCTATGTTGACAACTTGTGTCAACACCCCCTAGAGGAAACCTAAGATTCGTTGTGTGCAGAGCTATTGCTTCAGTTGATTTTCCGAGTTGTGCAAATCTGGGCAAATAGCAACCGTGCTCTATGACTGTTCCGAACGGGACAATGTCTTATAGTTTGTGGGGGAACTCGATTGAAACTTTTTGCAGGGCAACTGTGGCCAAGATTGATGGCAAATCATCCATCTATGTCGAAGTTTCAACTGTTGAGATTGAACTAGATCAGGGCAAACAAGATTCCAGCAGCAACTCAGCAATACGGACAGCAAGAATTACAGCGCGTGGCCATGTGCAAAGTGTGCGAAGACCAAAGAGCACACTGATGGGGGGTCCTATCCTGTGTGACATGTGTGTTTGCTATTTGTCCAACGTTGTTCGTTTTGGTGTGAGAATGTGTTTGAAGCTTTGGCCAGACATGGTTATTGCTAATTTTAAGGATTTGATCTGCAGGTTGACATTGCAGGTTGTTCCTTTCAAAAGGACGTTGCGTGACTCGGGCTACTTCAACTAGTGGCTACAAGATTTCGACTCTGCTGGCCGTATGTGTACAACATCTTTCTTCCACCCATTTGTGGTATGTGGGAACCAACGACCATGTCAAGTTGCTGCTTTTCTGGCGACAGTACAGTTTCTACCAGCTCTTTGTCATTTACAATGACAATGTCCAAGATAAGGAGCATTGATCATGCCATTTCGAGTTTAGTTCATCTCTGGCTTTGGTGGTTGTTCAGGCCATTGTGATTTCAATGGCCGTCAGAGTAGCTTGAAATTGAAGCCTTGAAGCGGAACGCTTTGCTCTGACGGCAAGTACCACTGCCGCGCGTGTCCGCTTGCTTGCGCTTTTGTCCTGCTGTCACGAGACAGCAGGTCAGCTTTTGGAAAGTTTGGCACGGAAGCAGGGTGAGAGGTAACATGGCCTTGCGAGCCGAGTAGCAAAAGCATAAGCTGCAACTTGTGATCAGGTGGATGTGTGCACCTCTTCCGCTGCGGGGCTTTCAGAGCGGCTTGCGTAAGGTTTTCCGGCAAGCCACAACTTGACGCTCGACGCGCGCCGTTGCCGTCAGATCAGCCGGTGTCAAGCCATGGGTCCTAGACTTGGGTCTTTCAGGCGAAGAGTGCAAGGAAACTCTCAAATCCAATGGCTCCCCGTCAGCATTGGCTCTGAATCAGCGGCCTGTGTATTTGCGTTGCGGTGACGGCCTGTGTGTTTTGCATCGGGGCTGTAACTGAAAATTGGGTTTATTGGTTATGGTTGCAACGGGGTTGCTGCTAAGGAACCCCTGCTGAAGAGCAATCCCACGTTCCAGCCTGAAGCGAGTCAGGATGCAGGTCGCAGGTTTGCTGCGGATGCGGGTTCTCCTCCCGCATCCCGAAAGAGTCTGGGCACATGCGGCGCCGCCAAACCCAAACCCAACATGAATTTCTCTCATGTGTGAGGATTTGGTGTGACATTTCAGATAGATTCAAAGTGCTGGGAGGGTCTTTGAAGAGGAGGGTTTGTTCGACACGCACTGATGTAGCACCTCGATCAGTCTATGTTGACAACTTGTGTCAACACCCCCTAGAGGAAACCTAAGATTCGTTGTCTGCAGAGCTATTGCTTCAGTTGATTTTCCGGAGTTGTGCAAATCTGGGCAAATAGCGACCGTGCTCTATGACTGTTCCGAACGGGACAATGTCTTGTAGTTTGTGGGGGAACTCGATTGAAACTTCTTGCAGGGCAACTGTGGCCAAGATTGATGGCAAATCATCCATCTATGTCGAAGTTTCAACTGTTGAGATTGAACTAGATCAGGGCAAACAAGATTCCAGCAGCAACTCAGCAATACAGACAGCAAGAATTACAGCGCGTGGCCATGTGCAAAGTGTGCGAAGACCAAAGAGCACACTGATGGGGGGTCCTATCCTGTGTGACATGTGTGTTTGCTATTTGTCCAACGTTGTTCGTTTTGGTGTGAGAATGTGTTTGAAACTTTGGCCAGACATGGTTATTGCTAATTTTATTGCTAATTTTAAGGATTTGATTTGCAGGTTGACATTGCAGGTTGTTCCTTTCAAAAGGACGTTGCGTGACTCGGGCTACTTCAACTAGTGGCTACAAGATTTCGACTCTGCTGGCCGTATGTGTACAACATCTTTCTTCCACCCATTTGTGGTATGTGGGAACCGACGAGCATGTCAAGTTGCTGCTTTTCTGGCGACAGTACAGTTTCTACCAGCTCTTTGGCATTTACAATGACAATGTCCAAGATAAGGAGCATTGATCATGCCATTTCGAGTTTAGTTCATCTCTGGCTTTGGTGGTTTTTCAGGCCATTGTGATTTCAATGGCCGTCAGAGTAGCTTGAAATTGAAGCCTTGAAGCGGAACGCTTTGCTCTGACGGCAAGTACCACTGCCGCGCGTGTCCGCTTGCTTGCGCTTTTGTCCTGCTGTCACGAGACAGCAGGTCAGCTTTTGGAAAGTTTGTCACGGAAGCAGGGTGAGAGGTAACATGGCCTTGCGAGCCGAGTAGCAAAAGCATAAGCTGCAACTTGTGATCAGGTGGATGTGTGCACCTCTTCCGCTGCGGGGCTTTCAGAGCGGCTTGCGTAAGGTTTTCCGGCAAGCCACAACTTGACGCTCAACGCGCGCCGTTGCCGTCAGATCAGCCGGTGTCAAGCCATGGGTCCTAGACTTGGGTCTTTCAGGCGAAGAGTGCAAGGAAACTCTCAAATCCAATGGCTCCCCGTCAGCGTTGGCTCTGAATCAGCGGCCTGTGTATTTGCGTTGCGGTGACGGCCTGTGTGTTTTGCATCGGGGCTGTAACTGAAAATTGGGTTTATTGGTTATGGTTGCAACGGGGTTGCTGCTAAGGAACCCCTGCTGAAGAGCAATCCCACGTTCCAGCCTGAAGCGAGTCAGGATGCAGGTCGCAGGTTTGCTGCGGATGCGGGTTCTCCTCCCGCATCCCGAAAGAGTCTGGGCACACTCGGCGCCGCCAAACCCAAACCCAACATGATTTTCTCTCATGTGTGAGCATTTGGTGTGACATTTCAGATAGATTCGGAGTGCTGGGGGGGTCTTTGAAGAGGAGGGTTTGTTCGACACGCACTGATGTAGCACCTCGATCAGTCTATGTTGACAACTTGTGTCAACACCCCCTAGAGGAAACCTAAGATTCGTTGTCTGCAGAGCTATTGCTTCAGTTGATTTTCCGGAGTTGTGCAAATCTGGGCAAATAGCGACCGTGCTCTATGACTGTTCCGAACGGGACAATGTCTTGTAGTTTGTGGGGGAACTCGATTGAAACTTCTTGCAGGGCAACTGTGGCCAAGATTGATGGCAAATCATCCATCTATGTCGAAGTTTCAACTGTTGAGATTGAACTAGATCAGGGCAAACAAGATTCCAGCAGCAACTCAGCGATACGGACAGCAAGAATTACAGCGCATGGCCATGTGCAAAGTGTGCGAAGACCAAAGAGCACACTGATGGGGGGTTCCTGTGTGTTTGCTATTTGTCCAACGTTGTTCGTTTTGGTGTGAGAATGTGTTTGAAACTTTGGCCAGACATTGTCATTGCTAATTTTATTGCTATTTTTTTGGTAATTTTAAGGATTTGATTTGCAGGTTGACATTGCAGGTTGTTCCTTTCAAAAGGACGTTGCGTGACTCGGGCTACTTCAACTAGTGGCTACAAGATTTCGACTCTACTGGCCGTATGTGTACAACACCTTTCTTCCACCCATTTGTGGTATGCGGGAACCAACGAGGATGTCAAGTTGCTGATTTTCTGGCGACAGCACAGTTTCTACCAGCTCTTTGGCATTTAGAATGACAATGTCCAAGATAAGGAGCATTGATCATGCCATTCCGAGTTTAGTTCATCTCTGGATTTTGTGTTTTTCAGGCAATTGTGATTTCAATGGCCGTCAGAGTAGCTTGAAGCCTTGAAGCGGAACGCTTTGCTCTGACGGCAAGTACCACTGCCGCGCGTGTCCGCTTGCTTGCGCTTTTGTCCTGCTGTCGCGAGACAGCAGGTCAGCTTTTGGAAAGTTTGGCACGGAAGCAGGGTGAGAGGTAACATGGCCTTGCGAGCCGAGTAGCAAAGGATAAGCTGCAACTTGTGATCCAGTATTTTTTGATCCATTAGGGAGGTTTAGGATACTCACTTCGTCCACTAACCAAAGAGTTCGGTTCGACGCTTTTCGGGGCCAAAAGGGCCAGGGCGGAGTTTGATGTCGCCCCTGAGCCGGCGCTGCAAAAGTGCATTTTTCGACTGCTTGCTTATCGCAAAGCTGCGACTTGTAGAAGAAGCGCTATTGACTTGTACTTGTGCACTGCTTTTGTATTCTAAGGCTGTGTGGCTATTTGGGACTCCATGTTTCCAGCCCTCCGATCCGACAACCGAACGATAGCCGATGTGCGCAAAATAGCAGTCCATGTAGCACGTGGCTGCCACGTAGAAGTTGCTTGCGTGCGCTGTGGATGCGCTCGGGTACTTCTCCGGTACTGACAACTTGCGACTTTCGAGCTGGAGCTGCTCAAGTGAGCCTTGCATGTACTTCGCACTAGAAAAACGAGCTGCTGAACATCCCATGGAGTTTCTCAAAATCGTGGCCTAAAATGTTTAGTGTCCTCTTTTATTACCAAAAGACGATCCATGTTGGGAATCAATCCCATTTTGTATTCCAAGGAATCAAAGGGACGGAGATACTTTGTTTGTCCATATCTACGGCAACCCAAGAAGGTATCGCAAAAGATCAGGTCCAATCACGGACTAAATTCACAGGGCCGGCCACCTACGCTGATCCCAAATTTGCTGCACGCTCATCGTCTTTTCAACGGCCATGGTCTGTGTTGAGCCAATTTTTGTCCATGGATCAGCTTCGGAAGATGAGTTTCTGGTTTGGCACACTGGAGCCTGGAGCTATCGCTGTCTTTGGTGTTTGTTTTAGGTCCGCACTTTGAGACACCCTCACGGGCCTCCATCTTTGCCGTAACCTGCCGCTTTTTGGAGAAGCTCGGATATGAGACATCACCTGTAGCAGGGTTTCGGATTTGGGGAAGCACCTTTTAGGGCTGTTTTTTTGAAGGGGGCCTCCTTTCAGGGTGCTGTTTCAAGGGGAAATGTGGGTACCCTGACATGTTTGCGCGTCACGCATGGAATCTGGTGTCAGGGCAAAGGTCAGGTATGCAAGGACACGATTCCTCTCGAAAACTGAAGTCTTTGCGGCTTTCCAATGGTCATTGTTTGTCACTGCCTGCTTGCGTTGTTGAGCGAGGCCCCTTGCCGGAGTAAGTAAAGACTGTTCATGTCCGCTTGTTGCAAGTGACAACGCCCGGTTGTTCACCAGGGAGGTTGGCCGCGCAAGCAGATCGTTGGGGCGCCAAGGAATCCGGGTTTCATGATCGACTGGTGGAGGTCTGTCTTCGAGGAGGAGATGCAGGCCCTCATATCTGCAGGACGGTGGCCACCAAGGTCAAAGCGCTAGTCTTCCACGAGCTGGCCGGGGAGGGCGCCTTTTTTGTGTAGTGACGTAATCCGTGTGGAGGATGCCTTCCGCCGAGAGGCCGCTCGCATGCGCCAATTCGGAAAAGCCCGGACAAGTTGTTCAGTGCATTGTGAAGATGGTGCCCCTCCAGCGGCTTACCCTAAAAATCCAAGAACGATCGTCAAAAAAAGGTCCGGGTTTCCCGAGGGAGCAGCCAACCCCTAGGCGCAGTTCTCGGGGCAAACAGATGGAAGGAGCTCAAGACCGAAGGTTACTTCGAGAATGTGTCGTGCTCGTTCCTGTTCACAACAAGGGTTACAACTTTACAACGCTTTTCTGGGCCAAAAAGCATCTTGTCAATTTGGAGGGATTACCAAACGAAAGCCGGGGGAAAAGTTGAATTTGTATTGCCAGGCTTTTGGCAGCGATGCAGTTTCATTGCCAGGCTGCCTTGCCTCCGGTGCCAATGCGTTGCTTAACACCTCAGTGCTTTTTCCACAGGGAGCGGAGTGTTGTTCCAACCTCGCTCTAACGGTCCCCTTCGGCGTGCTCCTGCTGTGTTGCTGTGACACAGTTGGGCTGTGGTCAAGCTTCCGCCACGTCTGGTTTTCGCATTGGAAGTTTCGCAACATATGGGCAGAAACCACTCATGTCAGTTTCAACATCTGAGGTAGATTTGCTACAAGTTGAGCAGCTGAGCAGAAATCAGTTCTACAATCACTTTGTTCAGGCTGTTCAGGTTGGTGTATTAAAGTGCGCCCAATATTGATTCTGTTAGTGGTGAGTCTCGTGCAAGTTGGCTAGCCGCCCTTTCTGGTGGAGCCTTGACCATGGCTTGTGATTTCGACCTGAGAATTTTTTAATTGCT
>CAUJNA010003230.1:422500-425000 GCA_963377175.1 Effrenium voratum
CAGACCCGCGCAGCAAAAAAAACACACGCGCACCCCAAATGGTGCCGCTCTTTTGCTTGAAAAAGCCAGCTTGAAGCCCTGAGACATGGATGGACTGGGAAGCGGGTGCACTTGAGCGTGGGTTCGTACCATGTGCAGACACGTGGAAATGGATTCTTACCGTCTGCGAACAGGGATGCGCTGGGGGCGGGTGGCTAGCGCGGGTTCTCAATATCTTGGCCGTATTTAAGAAGGCTTGTGCGACCATTATTAGCAAAACAGGCCGAAACCCCCCAAAAAAGAAAAAACCAAAAAAGATAAACAATGTAAAACACATGTTTTGGAATATTCTGAAATATTTATCTTCATGAATGTCATGTCTTCAGAAACACCAGAATAATCTAAGATATCTTGTCATATATTGCTTGCGCTGATGTGCGAGTAGATGGCACGGTGTCACGTCATGCCTTGCTTTTCTGGCGGTGCACTTCTGTCAGGAACCAGCCGCACATAATTCTAGCAACTCTTACTTTTGAACCCGTGCGATTGCGATGCGTAGGGCTGTGTTGACTGCTTGAGCTTGCTTTCATTTCATGCTTTCGGCTGAGTCTCTCATGCATGGTGCAAAGCCTGTTCGCGTGGCAAATGGCTGGTGCTGGCCTTAGCTTGGATGAAATCCTAGAAATCTGGACGAAGCTGAGCCAAGAGAACGGCCAGTCCATCGACCTGCGGAAGCAGAAAGGTCTCCGACCGGGCCGCCTGGACATGGGCGCGAGTCGCGTGAAGGCGGCGGGAGAAGACGCCCGCCAGGAAAAGGGCGTGGGAAGGGGCGCGGGAAAGGCCTTCGGCCGAAGCGCGAAGCACCTGGAAATCCAAAAAAGAAAGGAGCGCTTGGCTGACACACAGGCTAGACAGCGCAACGCCAGCGGCAGATCGCGCGGCGGCGCATGATGAAGGCCTATCCAGGGCGAAGACTTTTGGAAAGGTGTGCGCCAGCTGTCTGCAGACATGGGTGCGCTGAAGAGCGGGCGCAAGTGAGACTGGGTTCTTACCCTCGTGGGCTCGAGCATGGATAGCGATTCTGACCATTTGCGGACACGGGTGCGTTGGGGAGCGGGTGCGCGTGAGCGTGGGTTCTTACTGGGATAGGGTCGTACTTACGCTGGAGTTATAAGTGACTTAGCACTTAGCTTGGACTTATAAGTAACTTATCTTGAACTTAGAAAAGAGGTTTTTCTAAGTCCGCTAAGTTCATTCTAAGTCCATTGAGTTTGCAAACACATGCGTTTTGAACCATGGCAGTGATGAAGCATTACGCGCTGGAAATCACACATTTTCGTGTGACTCAACGCAGCAGGGCAGGCGCGCGCGCGCATGCAGTTTACGCTGTTTGTTCGCGCTGCTTCGCACGCTTGGCTCGATGGAGCCGGAGCATTTTTTGCACTGATTGACTCGGTTTAATTTTGTTGTGCGATAATCGTTTCTATATAGTGTCTCCGCTGGCGGCCGGTCCGCCTTCATATAGTCGCATGGGGTGGTTTCTCCGCCGGCGGCCGGTCCGCCCATTTTGCTTTTCTCGTTTGATGATATATCATTGTAGCGGTGGTTCCGCTGGCGGCCGGTCCGCCAAGCTTTTTTTGCCACGTTCATTTTCATTTCGAGATGGCACTTGAAGCGGTTGTCCGCTGGCGGCTGGTCCGCCCAGGAATTGTTCGGCGTGATTTTTATTTCGAGATGGCACTTGAAGCGGTGGTCTGATGGCACCTTGCGATTTTTTGCATGTTTGGATTGTGAGTGCGCGGATGAAAGGCTGCAAGACTCAATCAAGGCTCCAGAATCCAGACTGCTGACTGCAAACTCCACACTCCAGACTGCAGACTCCAGACTGCAGACTCCAGACTGCAGACTCCAAACTGCAGACTCCAGACTGCAAACTCCAGACTCCAGACTGCAGACTCCAGACTGCAGACTCCAGGCTGCAGACTCCAGACTGCAGACTCCAGACTGCAGACTCCAAACTGCAGACTCCGGACTGCGAACTCCAAACTCCAGACTGCAGACTCCAGACTGCAGACTTCAGACTGCAAACTCCAGACTCCAGACTGCAGACTCCAGACTGCAAACTCCAGGCTCCAGAGTGCAAACTCCAGACTCCAAACTGCAGACTCCAGACTGCAGACTCCAGACTGCAGACTGCAGACTCCAGACTGCAGACTCCACTGCAAACTCCAGACTCCCGATGCAGACTCCAGACTCCAGACTGCCAACTCCAGAATCAAGACTGCAGACTCCAGGCTCCAGAATGCAAACTCCACAGACAGACTGCAGACTCCAGACTCCAGACTCCAGACTGCAGACTCCAGACTCCAGACTGCAGACTCCAGGCTGCAGACTCCAGACTGCAGACTCCAGACTGCAGACTCCAGACTGCAGACTCCTGACTCCAGAATCCAGACTCCTGACTCCAGAATTCACAGTCCAGACCCCAGAATCCAGCATCCAGACAGCCCCGCCCCAAAGC
>CAUJNA010003230.1:430000-455000 GCA_963377175.1 Effrenium voratum
TGCACCGGTGACGAAAAGTGAAGCAACCACGTAGAATGACAGGCGTACTGGAGCACATGCCAAGCATTCATTGAGGAAGCACAAGGCGAAGGACAGTGGCACAAGCAGAGGAGTAACATTGACTTTCTGTGAGTGCTGTTGGGGTCTGAATAGCTGTCAGTCAGAACCATGGTGCGCCATGCGAGTGTAAGTGCTGAGTGTCTACTGAGACTACTTCTTCCCGCCCTCAACCCACTGGCGGGGTTGGCTTGGTTGAGGGCTTGAGTGTTTGCTGCCCAGCAGCACCTTCTCCTCCCACCAAAACATGACATTGACAAGGTCCCAACCTCCGCTTAGCTTAGTCACTGCGAACATCATGTTTGCCACCCCGTCTTCTTACAAAAGCTTCAACACCCTGAACACTTTTGTCGCATGTCTTTCCCCTTTCTTCCCTCTTTCTCCCGCGGGAAGCGGCTGTGCCAGGGCCGTGAGACCAAGGAGCGGGATTTGGCATGAATCAGGGCTGGGGGTTGACGGGGTACCTGACACACCGAGCACTTCACTGAAGACAGTTGAATTCTTGCCTGTTTGCAGCATCCAGCAAAATTTGGCTCATCTCTTTTTGCTTGAGTCTGGGGAAAATGATGGTTTTCTGACACACCAACACCTTCAAATTGTTGCAACTAGGTCGAAGACCCAGAAAAAGGCGGGCCCGTTGAAGACTGAAGAGGGAGTGCAAATGATTGATTCATGTTGGTTCCCAACTTTACTTACCTTTCCCAGAAGGGGTCCTTAGATGTGAGATACAGTGAGTCAGTCCGTTATTTAGATGGCTCCTGGTCGTTCTGTGAAGTCTATCGGCGCATTTTGAGATCCAAGCGTCTTGGGTCCTGAACGCTTTCTCAGGTTTATCTAGCGATACCCTCATTAAAAAAGTCGGGGGGCAAAGCCTGGAAAATAGGCTAGAGTACTATAGAGTACTTCTTCACCCATCTAAGCCTGGAAGACCATCCTCATCGTAATCCCCTGAAAATTCATTGTTTTTTTTTACAGAGAAGGATGGGTGAAGAATGGGAATCAAACCTTAGAGCTTATGGGCTTGTCATCTCTGGTTTCTAGCACGTGCACACCCAGAAAAATAAAGGGGGCTTCTTGCCATAGCTGTCCTTTTAAGGTTCGTTTGTTTCAAAATAGATGGGTTCCACTTTGGTTTTGGTTTTGGGTTTTATTCCATTTACCACAAGAACCCATCTATTTTTCCAACAGGCCACCTACTGTGGATGGACGAAATCCTCCACCACCTACGAAACCCTGGAATGATGATTCCCTTGTAAATACCAACAATCAATGAAACCCATGGTTTCAAAGTGGTGCAGGATTTCGTCCATCCACAGTATGGCTCGGGCGGTTCCTTCCCCTTTTTGGGCTATCCTTAACGGCCAAATCTGTCTTTTCCCAGGGCGCGCGCCTGCGGCCACCGATGCGCTACAAGGCACGATGGATCGATTCACCCTTTGATTCTTGAACTAGGTCCCCCAGTGGTGCCCTTTCTGATCCCCCTTTTTTGGGGGAGGGTTCCCCTCCTAAAATAGATTACAGAAAAGGGTACCCTTCTTCTGACCTCTCTGCTGGAGAACCTAGCTTATCATATCTGGTCTCAACAGTTTTTTTCTGACTGAGAGTACATATTGCATGAACCCCCTTGTTTGTGTTTTCAAGGGAACCGAGTTCACTGCTGGACATATGTTCTCATTTTTGCCAGGGGCGGAAAAGCAAGGTAGCTTGATTCTGTGAGTTTTTTCTCACTTGTCCAAAGCGAATCGACTGGACCTGGGTTCCAAACGGTGAGCCCCTTTTGATTGATCACGAAAGCTAGCTTTAGCTAGCTGAAGTTTCTCCTTGCGTAAGCAAGGTAAGGGGCTCAAATGCCGAAAGATTGATTTTTTCAATTATTTGAGCCGAAAAGATTGAAACATATCAATTATTTAGACCCCCCCCCCCGGTGCCTTGGACGCTTGGCGTCCATGCGGCGAATGACGTGTTTTGCTTAGTGGTACGTTGCGTGTCCGGCCCAATCGGACTTCTCGGACGGATCGGACGACACGGACGTGCCGAACGGACGAGCGCGCACGCACATGCCGGATGGCTTGGACGGCTCTCCGAGGGCTGGGGCAGATCAAAAGCTCGGACTGCTGTAGGGCTTGGACTCCTCGCACGGGTCGGACAGATCGGACGGCACGGGCGGCTCGGACGCATCAAGCCGATCGGACAGCTTGGGCGGCTCGGACGGCTCGGTTGGATCGGATGACGCTGACGGCAGCTCGGACGGCTTGCAGCGGACGCATCGGGCAGCTCGCACGGAGGTTCCGATGGTTCGGACAGCTCACAAGCTTGGATGGCGGGACGGGTTGCGCCGCGCGGACAGCTCGGACGGATCGGACGGCCCCGATGGCTCGCGCGGGTCGGACGGATCGGACATATCGGATTGATTGGGTCGATGGGGCGGACTCATCGGACGGTTCGGACGGCTCGGATGTCGCGGTCAGATCAGATGCACGGATCGGGCGGATCGGACTGCTCGGACGGATCGGACAGATCGGACAGCTCGGACGGCTCGGACTGATCAGACGGATTGACGCCTCGGACGGATCGGCCTGATTGGACGGAGTGACGGCTCGGACGACTCAGACGGCTTGAACGACTTGGATGATTTTGACGGTCTGCGCAGTTGAAAAGCTTGGAGGGCGCGCACGGCGCGGAGAGCCTGGTCGGTTTGGACGGGCCGGACAGCTCGGACGGATTGGACAGACAGATCGGACGGCTCCGACGGCTCGCGCAGCTCGCACGGTTCGTGCGGCGGGTCGTGCGGATCGCACAGATCGGATTGATGGGGCAGATGAAGGCCTGGAGAGGCACGCTCGTTGCTCTTCAAGGTGAGGGCAAATGAGCGGGGTTCAGCTGGCTCCCCTAAATGAGCGCCCCGGAGACGCCCGCTTGTCTGCCCTCCCCCGCCGAGGGCAAATGAACGGGGTCTGTTTGTTTAGTTTTTGACGTGCCTCGGGCAGAAATCAGCACGTTTAAGAGGCCCTCTTGTTTGTTCTCACTGGTGACGGGCAGAAATCAGCTCCCGCGAAAGGCTCGCTCAGTTGCCTTCACCAGTGAGGGCAAATGAGTGGGGTCCGCTTGTTCAGTTTTTTATGTGCCTCGAATAAAAATCAGTTCCCCGCAAGGCCTGCTCATTTGCCTCCACCAGGGAGGGCAAATGAGCGGGGTCCGTTTGTTGAGTTTTTTTACCGTGTCGGGCAGAAATCAGTTCCTCGCAGGGCCTGCTGATTTGCCGTCAATGGTGAGGGCAAATGAGCTGGGTTCGTTTGTTCAGTTTTTTACCGTGCCTCGGGCAGAAATCAGTTCCCCGCAGAGGCCCGCTCATTGGCCTTCACCGGTGAGGGCAAATGAGCGGGGTGCGTTTGTTTAGTTTTTACCATCCCTCGGGCAGAAATCAGCACGCTGGAGAGGCCCGCTCATGTGCTTCTATTGGTGAGGGGAAACCCCTGTGTTGAGTTCTTGCCGTGCCTCGGGCAGAAATCAGCACGCTGGAGAGGCCTGCTGCCCTCACCGGGGAGGGCAAATGAGCGGGGTCCGTTCGCTCAGTTTTTATCGTGCCCCGGGCAGAAATCAGCACCTTGGAGAGGCCCCCTCATTTGCTCTCACCGGTGAAGGCAAATGAACGGGGTCCGTTTGTTTAGTTTTTTCACGTGCCTCGGGCAGAAATCAGCACCTCGAAGAGTTCCGCTCATTTACCCTCGCCGCGGAGGGCAAATGAGTGGGGTCCGTTGTCGAGTTTTTACCGTGTCTCGGGCAGAAATCAGCACGCTGGACAGGCCCGCTCATTTGCTTTCACCATTGAAGGGAAATGAGCGGGGTCTATTTGTTCTCTTTTTGCCGTGCCTCGGGCAGAAATCAGCACGCCAGAGAGGCCCGCTCGGACAGATCGGACTGGACGGACCGGGCAGACGGCCCGTTTAGCACGGACTGGTCGGACAGCGCAAACTCGGACGCCTCGGACTTTGTGTGAGCGTCTAAGGATTGACTTTTGAAAGGAGCTTTGGACGCCTCGGATGGACTGCGCAGACAGGCTCGGACAGCTCGGCGCTGATCGGACGTCTTGGACGGCCGGATCGTTCGGTGTGCGGACGGGTCAGCTCGGACAGATCGGACTGGTCGGACAGCACGGACGGGTCGGCCGGTGTGCTCGGAGCTTGGGCTCGGACGCCTCGGACCGCGGACGGCGCGGACGGATCGGACTGGTCGGACAGCGCGGACGGGTCGGTGCGGACGGACTGCTCGGAGCTTGGGTTTGGATGCCTCGGACGGACGGACAGCGCGGACGGCGCGGACTGGTCGGACAGCGCGCACAGATCAGGCTGATCCTGAACTGGCAATTGTTCATGTTTTTAAAGTTTTTTTTTGCATTTTGCATTTTTCCAGTTTTTCGCGGGCATTTGTTGCTCGATTTATGTCGCTGAGGTTGACTTTAGAGAAGTTAATTGTTTGGGTTTCAAGTTGTTTTTCGGTGGGAAGGGGGGGGGGGCAGGACGGGACAATAATAATGCGCCTGTGTGCCCATTGTTGCGAAAGGCTTGATTCCTGCAGCATCGTTTTTCGCTGGCTGCTCGCCTTCGGAGAGTCGGAACGGAATTGTTTTTTTTCATCTCGTTTGTTGTTTGAGGGCTCGGTGGCTTGCCCCGCCCCACCCCCCCTCCTCCCAAGCCCATCAATGATTGACGTTGTTGCGTTTGCTTGCGCGGGTTCGGTGGCTTGCCCCGCCCGGCCCCCTTAAACAAATCCTTTCGCTGGTTTTGGCGGCATGCCCCATCCAGCAATAGGGTGCCCAGCTCCCCCTTCCTCCAAAGTGAAGCCCGCCAACGATTGAAGTTGTTGCATGTGCTTGTGCTTGCGGGTTCGGTGGCTTGCCCCGCCCGGCCCCTACGCCTTCTGCAAGCAAGAGGGAAGGCGTCTCAGGGCAAAAGAGTCTCACAGGAAAGCTGTGAGCTGACGAACGGACATGCGTGATGCGACGCAAGAGCCGCCCAAGTCGTATGTTTCTTGCGGATCATTTTTTTCAAGCGGATAGATGTGTTTTTGCAGAGCAGATGTGCTTGTTGCGGTGTGCGCTTGCGGGTTCGGTGGCTTGCCCCGCCCGGATCATTTTTTTCAAGCGGATAGATGTGTTTTTGCAGAGCAGATATGCTTGTTGCGGTGTGCGCTTGCGGGTTCGGTGGCTTGCCCCGCCCGGCGCCCACAATGACTTACGCTGGTTTCGGTGGCATGCCCCATCCAGCAGTAAGGATTCAGAAGGGGCGCTTCTGAAACCGCCCTTTTCCGGAAGCGTTCTCAGAAAGGCTTTCGTGTGTAAGGGCGGCTCGAAAAACAAGACTTTCGTGGGAAGTCTGCCTGCAAGCTGCGGGCGCGCGCATTGTTACTACCAGACTTTTAGTGGGGCCTGGCCCCACGCCAAATCTGGACTAGTGACCTTAAAGTTTTCCTGATTGTGCGGCTACACAGGCTCAATGGCGACAGCTCAGAAGGCAGTTGTTTTCTATTGCTTCCAAGGTTTGGTCACTGCGGCCCGCTTGCAAAACCATCCGTGCTTGGCAAGTCAAGACGCGCTGTGTTCGCTTGGCGGCTCTTAGACAAGTTAGCAGGCGCGGCCGTGTTTTGGTGGCTTGCCCCATCACTGGCGTGAAAGCTGCAGCCATGTCGATTGCGCTCGTTGCTGGCGTCATCGTAGGTTTCTTCATGGGCGTGGTTGTGCCAATTGGCGGGAAGGGCCTCAAAGGCGGCAGCGCGGCGGGCAAGGGTCAGACTGACGAGCAAGGCAGCCGCAGCAGCGACGGCGTTGGCGGCTTACCTCAGCCTGGAAAATAGTCTTCACATGAATGTCGTGCGGCAGTACCTCTTCGGCCGCTTGTGGGCACACATGCAGAGCCCAAGCAGTCAGTACTACGCTGCAGAGCTGCACGACGCTCTGCAGGCCGGTGCTTTGTTTTATGCACAGACGCAGTGTTTATTCTGCTGCTTTAATATTTCAAGCCAGTCTGAAACCAAGTGGTCTCGCCGTGCCTGCCAACCACGACGCAGGCGGACAGCGGTGACAGCAACTTGACGAGGGGCAAGGCCGGAGGAAAAGCGCCGCCGGTGAGCAAAGCCAGGCTGGGCAGCTTGGCCCAGTGCCTTGTCCTGCCAAGAACGGGGGGCCGCCGAACAGTGGCTCGGCGCTGGTCGACCTGGTGGAGAACATGCTGAAAGCTGCGCCGCCTGCTCCAGGCGCCGGACCAGCCCCCAAGCAGGGCAGACGAGTCAAGGCTAAGGCTGCCGCGCCGCCGGCCACTGAAGACCCAGCCGAGGAAGAGGAGGACGACCCCACGGACAGGGAGCCCAACTGAGCCGCAACGCTGGGCTTTTGCGCGCTCTGCCGCGTAAGTTTGTGAGTTTGGTAACCATGATGTGGCTCAGGCGGCGTGCCCCGGCCCGCGTTGGTGGCTTGCCCCAGCACATTGGATTTGTGTCGGCGGCGTGCCCCCGCTGCTGCTGCAGAGAGATGTCAAACGCAGATCGAACGGTGCTTAAAACATGCGGCCAGCCAAGGACATTGAACCAGGACGTCCGGCGTCATGAAGTGCTGAGGATCAAGGGTTGCCGAGAGACAGTCCGGTCACGTCCATCCAGTTTCCCACATGACACGTACGCTCGCCCGATCAGCTTGGTCCGCGGAAAAAAACTTAAGTTTTTTTCCACAGACCCCATTTGTCCAGAGGGTCTCCGGTTTCCATAAGTTGTCTCCACAAACCACAGCGCTGCGGACCGTCGAGTGGACTACAATTCTTGGATTTCGGGGAACGCAAAATTCCCGGTGTTCGAACGTTTCTAGTTCTTTGGACAGTCCACAGCGCTGCGGCTTGTTGAGTCGACCTTCGGATTCCAGAGGCCCTCTGGACAGGAACTTCGTGCGTAAACTTAAGTTTTTTTCCGCAAGCGCCCTCTGGACAGAGCTCTGGCCCAAGCTGCCCGGAATGTCCGCGCAGAGCGCATGGGCCCGCTTTGGCAGGCGGTGGACCGAGCAGTTCCCGTGGCTGGAGGCTGTGCAGTGGGACACAGGCGACTTCTCCGTCAGCTGTGCTGCCTGCAAAGCTGCTGGGCATGTGTCAGCGGAGTTTCGAACCATTGCTTCATTGCAGGTCAGCCACTTCCGAGACCATGAGAAAACCAAAAGGCACCAGGCCGCAGCATCAAATGAAGACATCCGACTGCGTCTGATGGCCCCATCTCTCGAAGAGTTCATCGCAGTTCTGCGAGCTACACGCAAGGGAAAAGATGGCGGTGATGATGGGATTGCCTGGTCCGGCGGCAAGATCCTTCGCCGCCGAGCCCAGAAGCTCAAGTTTTGCTTGGCCGAGTCGCTGCGGGCTCGCGCGCGACAAACGCTCAACGCTGCCTCCTGCGTCGCTGTGCGCTCGGACTGCTCAAAGACGATCCTTGTCTTGCGAGGGCAAACGTGCGCAGAGGATTTGCGTCCTCAGCACATGCTTCTGGGCGCACGGAAGCTTCATGACTTCTCTAATCGGAGTTGCCACGGCTGTTGTGCATTTGCTTCATGATTTGGCCACCCCTTTTGCTGGTGCAGAAGAATTCAAGGACTGCCTGAAGCCAACTGTGCCAGCTCAGGTGGCTTGTCCCAGCTGTGGACGCAGTTGCGTTTCAGCAGTGGCTTGGGCGGGTTGAGGTGTTCAACGCCGACGCAGCAGCCGACGAGCAGCTGGCGGGACAGCTCTTGTCGTCGGAGCACGAAGCTTTTGCTCAGCTATACTGCGATTTGGCAGACATGGACACGGGCACGCTGCAAGTCTTTCCGAACCTGAAGCTTGTAAACAAAGACAAGCCCCACGCAGCCCGCAGGACCCTTTTTTTGTTTGTGGCCACGGCCTAGCTCCACCAAGGTTTGAAAAAGGCTGGCCAGTTGCTGCGTGTCCAGAGCTTCCCTTCCAACGGGTGGAGCTTTTTTCTTTTTTGATAGGCAGGCGTCTAAATGCGTTTGACCACAGAACTTTACAGTCTGACAGTGGCTTCTTAAGGGCCGACATTGCTCAAGATCCACTTCCTCACGGCGAGCTGTGTGGCACTTGTTCTTCACGTCCTTCTTGGCTCTGCACTTCTTGTAGGAGCAAAGCTGCTTCACTGCGCTGCCTTTTTTGCGAGCAGGCCCCCGTGCCATTGGTAGACTTTCTCACGCTATTTCCCTTCTACGGGCAGCTCAACATGTCAGAGCCGAAATTTCAAAAAACCAAACAAGACTTGCAGGCAGACTTCCCACGAAAGTCTTGTTTTTCGAGCCGCCCTTACACACGAAAGCCTTTCTGAGAACGCTTCCGGAAAAGGGCGGTTTCAGAAGCGCCCCTTCTGAATCCTTACTGCTGGATGGGGCATGCCACCGAAACCAGCGTAAGTCATTGTGGGCGCCGGGCGGGGCAAGCCACCGAACCCGCAAGCGCACACCGCAACAAGCATATCTGCTCTGCAAAAACACATCTATCCGCTTGAAAAAAATGATCCGGGCGGGGCAAGCCACCGAACCCGCAAGCGCACACCGCAACAAGCACATCTGCTCTGCAAAAACACATCTATCCGCTTGAAAAAAATGATCCGCAAGAAACATACGACTTGGGCGGCTCTTGCGTCGCATCACGCATGTCCGTTCGTCAGCTCACAGCTTTCCTGTGAGACTCTTTTGCCCTGAGACGCCTTCCCTCTTGCTTGCAGAAGGCGTAGGGGCCGGGCGGGGCAAGCCACCGAACCCGCAAGCACAAGCACATGCAACAACTTCAATCGTTGGCGGGCTTCACTTTGGAGGAAGGGGGAGCTGGGCACCCTATTGCTGGATGGGGCATGCCGCCAAAACCAGCGAAAGGATTTGTTTAAGGGGGCCGGGCGGGGCAAGCCACCGAACCCGCGCAAGCAAACGCAACAACGTCAATCATTGATGGGCTTGGGAGGAGGGGGGGTGGGGCGGGGCAAGCCACCGAGCCCTCAAACAACAAACGAGATGAAAAAAAACAATTCCGTTCCGACTCTCCGAAGGCGAGCAGCCAGCGAAAAACGATGCTGCAGGAATCAAGCCTTTCGCAACAATGGGCACACAGGCGCATTATTATTGTCCCGTCCTGCCCCCCCCCCTTCCCACCGAAAAACAACTTGAAACCCAAACAATTAACTTCTCTAAAGTCAACCTCAGCGACATAAATCGAGCAACAAATGCCCGCGAAAAACTGGAAAAATGCAAAATGCAAAAAAAAACTTTAAAAACATGAACAATTGCCAGTTCAGGATCGGACAGATCGGACGTCCCGGACAGACTGGTCACAAAGGTATAGGCCTCTGTCCCAAAGGCCTCCCGGCTGGTTCTGGGGAGTCCGTTCCTCAATGGCGAGGGCAAATGAGCGGGGTCTGTTTGTTGAGTTTTTATCGTGCCTCGGGCCGAAATCAGCACGCTGGAGACGGGCAGAAATGCTGTCAATGATGAGGGCAGATGAGCGGGGTGCGTTTGTTGAGTTTTTACTGTGCCTCGGGCAGAAATCAGCTCTCCGGAGAGGCCCGCTCATTTGCCCTCACCGTTGAGGGCAAATGAGCGGGGTTTTAAGTTTTATCGTGAAATCAGGACGCTGGAGAGGCCGCTCATGTCACCGGTGAGGGCAAATGAGCGGGGTTCGTTCGTCGAGTTTTTTTACCGTGCCACGGGCAGAAATCAGCACCTCGGAGAGGCCCGCTCATTTGCGTCAATGATAAGGGCAAATGAGCGGGGTGCGTTTTTTCAGTTTTGCCTCAGAAATCAGCTCTCCGGAGAGGGCCGCTCATTTCCCCTCAATGGCGAGGGCAAATGAGCGGGGTCTGTTTGGTCAGCTTTTACTGTGCCACGCGCAGAAAATCAGCACGCCGGAGAGGCCCGCTCATTTGCCCTCACCGGTGAGGGCAAATGAGCGTTTGCTCAGTTTTTCTCGTGCCCTGGGCAAAAATCAGCACCCCGGAGAGGGTCGCTTATTTGCCTTCACCGGTGAGGGCAAATTTGGGCAAATGAGCGGGGTCTGTTTGTTGAGTTTTTTTTACCGTGCCACGGGCAGAAATCAGCACCTCGGAGAGGCCCGCTCATTGGCGTCAATGGTGAGGGCAAATGGGCGGGGTCCCTGTGTTCAGTTTTTTTCCGTGCCTCGGGCAGAAATAAGTTCCCCGCAGAGGCCCGCTCATTTACCCTCACCGGTGAGGGCAAAGGAGCGGGGTGCGTGTGCAGTTTTTACCGCGCCTCGGGCAGAAAGCAGCTCTCCGGAGAGGGCCGCTCATTTGCCCTCAATGGCGAGGGCAAATGAGCGGGGTCCGTTTGGCCAGCTTTTACTGTGCCACGGGCAGAAAATCAGCGCGCCGAAGAGGCCCGCTCATTGGCCTTCACCGGTGAGGGCAAATGAGCGGGATCTGTTCATTAAGTTCATATCGTGAAATCAGGATGCTGGAGTGTGCAGTCTGGATTCTGGAGTTGGCAGTCTGCAGTCTGGAGTCTGGAGTCTGGAGCTTGCAGTCTGGAGTCTGCAGTCTGGAGTCTGCAGTCTGGAGTGTGCAGTCTGGAGTCTGCAGTCTGCAGCATTCTGGAGTCTCGAGTTTGCATTCTGGAGCCTGGAGTCTGCAGTCTGGAGTCTGCAGTCTGAACAATGAGCGGGCCTCTTCGGCGCGCTGATTTTCTGCCCGTGGCACAGTAAAAGCTGGCCAAACGGACCCCGCTCATTTGCCCTCGCCATTGAGGGCAAATGAGCGGCCCTCTCCGGAGAGCTGCTTTCTGCCCGAGGCGCGGTAAAAACTGCACACGCACCCCGCTCCTTTGCCCTCACCGGTGAGGGTAAATGAGCGGGCCTCTGCGGGGAACTTATTTCTGCCCGAGGCACGGAAAAAACTGAACAAAGGGACCCCGCCCATTTGCCCTCACCATTGACGCCAATGAGCGGGCCTCTCCGAGGTGCTGATTTCTGCCCGTGGCACGGTAAAAAAACTCAACAAACAGACCCCGCTCATTTGCCCTCACCGGTGAAGGCAAATAAGCGACCCTCTCCGGGGTGCTGATTTCTGCCCAGGGCACGGGAAAAACTGAGCAAACAAACCCCGCTCATTTGCCCTCACCGGTGAGGGCAAATGAGCGGCCCTCTCCGGCGTGCTGATTTTCTGCCCGTGGCACAGTAAAAGCTGACCAAACAGACCCCGCTCATTTGCCCTCCCCTCTCCGGATTTCTGACGCAAAACTGAAAAAAAACGCACCCCGCTCATTTGCCCTTATCATTGACGCAAATGAGCGGGCCTCTCCGAGGTGCTGATTTCTGCCCGTGGCACGGTAAAAAACTCGACAAACGGACCCCGCTCATTTGCCCTCACCGGTGACAGCACATGAGTGCCCGTGGCACAGTAAAAGCTGACCACATTTGCCCTCGCCATTGAGGGCAAATGAGCGGCCCTCTCCGGAGAGCTGATTTCTGAGGCAAAACTGAAAAAAAAAACGCACCCCGCTCATTTGCCCTTATCATTGACGCAAATGACGGGCCTCTCCGAGGTGCTGATTTCTGCCCGTGGCACGGTAAAAACACAACTCGGCAAACAGACCCCGCTCATTTGCCCTCACCGGTGACGGCAAATAAGCGGGCCTCTCCGGGGTGCTGATTTCTGCCCAGGGCACGATAAAAACTGAGCAAACAGACCCCGCTCACTTGCCCTCACATATGAGGGCAAATGAGCGGGCCTCTCCGGCGTGCTGATTTTCTGCCCGTGGCACAGTAACAGCTGACCAAACGGACCCCGCTCATTTGCCCTCACCGGGAACAGCACATGAGCGGCCTCTCCAGCATCCACGATATAAACTTAATGAACAGATCCCGCTCATTTGCCCTCACCGGTGAAGGCCAATGAGCGGGCCTCTTCGGCGCGCTGATTTTCTGCCCGTGGCACAGTAAAAGCTGGCCAAACGGACCCCGCTCATTTGCCCTCCATTGAGGGCAAATGAGCGGCCCTCTCCGGAGAGCTGCTTTCTGCCCGAGGCGCGGTAAAAACTGCACACGCACCCCGCTCCTTTGCCTTCACCGGTGAGGGTAAATGAGCGGGCCTCTGCGGGGAACTTATTTCTGCCCGAGGCACGGTAAAAACTGAACATTTGCCCTCACCGGTGAGGGCAAATGAGCGGGCCTCTCCGGCGTGCTACTTGGCTGCCCGTGGCATAGTAAAGGCTGACCAAACAGACCCCGCTCATTTGCCCTCACCGGGAACAGCACATGAGCGGCCTCTCCAGCATCCACGATATAAACTTAATGAACAGATCCCGCTCATTTGCCCTCACCGGTGAAGGCCAATGAGCGGGCCTCTTCGGCGCGCTGATTTTCTGCCCGTGGCACAGTAAAAGCTGGCCAAACGGACCCCGCTCATTTGCCCTCCATTGAGGGCAAATGAGCGGCCCTCTCCGGAGAGCTGCTTTCTGCCCGAGGCGCGGTAAAAACTGCACACGCACCCCGCTCCTTTGCCTTCACCGGTGAGGGTAAATGAGCGGGCCTCTGCGGGGAACTTATTTCTGCCCGAGGCACGGTAAAAACTGAACATTTGCCCTCACCGGTGAGGGCAAATGAGCGGGCCTCTCCGGCGTGCTACTTGGCTGCCCGTGGCATAGTAAAGGCTGACCAAACAGACCCCGCTCATTTGCCCTCGCCTTTGAGGGGAAATGAGCGGCCATCTCCGGAGAGCTGATTTCTGAGGCAAAACTGGAAAAAAAACGCACCCCGCTCATTTGCCCTCATCATTCACGCAAATGCGCGGGCCTCCCCGAGGTGCTGATTTCTGCCCGTGGCACGGTGAAAAACTCAACAAACGGACTCATTTGCCCTCACCGGTGACAGCACATGAGCGGCCTCTCCAGCGTCCTGATTTCACGATATGCGTCAGTTTCGGACGGCTCCTCGGACACGGACGCCTCGGGTCGGACAGCTCGGACGGATCGGACTGGTCGGACAGCTCAGACTCGGGGTCAGATTCGGACGGCTCGGACACGGACGCCTCGGGTCGGACAGCTCGGACTGGTTGGACTGGTCGGACAGCTCAGACTCGGGGTCAGATTCGGACGGCTCGGACACGGACGCTCGGGTCGGACTGGTCGGACAGCTCGGACTGACGTCTCGGACAGACGGCTCGGACACGGACGCCTCGGGTCGGACGGCTCGGACACTCCGACAGCTCGGGACGGATCAGACTGGTCGGACCCTGTTCAGTTTGGATGGTTTGGACGGACCTTGGAAAACCTTGAGTGTCTATTCGGCGAGCAAGGCCCCACCTTGCAAAACCTTTGAGCGTCTATTTGGCGAGCTTCCCTTTCTAAGGATTGACTTTTGAAAGGAGCCTCCTTTTCCAAATAGGCCTCAAGTGTCCATCTTACCCCCCCCCCTCCCACCCCCCCCGGGTCTCAGGCTCGATTCCTCCCTGGTCCATCCCTGCCCCCCCCGGGCAGTGGCTCAGTGTTCAGCAGTCTCGGTTTGGACTTGGTGCTACGAACTTTTACATGTTCCACCGATTCAGCTTGTTCACTTGAGACCTCAGTCTTCTCGGTAAACCACCTCGCAAGAATCTTTGCACACGCTGCATGCAGAACCCAGAGGTGCTTTAAGACAGCTTCTGACGCCTCTCGTTGTTTTCATTTTTCAAGGTTTGCCACGCCACCATGTGCGTTCGCGTGTCGCATCCTACGAATCTTGCCGGGCCTCTCGTTGTACACAAGCTACCTATGAATGAATCCACTCTGCCACCGACCCATCTCATGCAACAACTGCTAGCTTTCGTTCACCCGCTCCTCAAGTGTTCAAACCCTTTGGGACAATGTGTGTTATTGTGTTCAAGAAACGCCAAGCGAAAACCCGTGGAACTTCTTCTGGTTGCTTTTCGGGATTCCGCTTCGTTTGGCAGAGATGCCCGGCTCTTGTCACCGGGCAGGGGCAAAACAGTTAGGCGCAAACCATTTGACTCATCTGAATTGGCAAGCACACCCTCTTTTTTTTTTTTTTTTTTTTTTTTTTTTTTTTTTAATCATATGCGGCTGAAAAGAAATCAGACAACTACATCTGCAGTTTGGCAGATGTACTTGAGAGCAGTTTGGCAGATCGGAGAGGCGCAGTGAAGTCGTCGTTGAGAAAGCTCAGCTCTGCGAGCTGTTCGATATCCGTTCGCGCCAGGTGAAGAGGTCGGCATATTATATTATGGGTGTGGGTCAGAACTAGGCAACCAAAGTAGAAGCCTGGAAATGGAGCCAAGGACCAACAACCTGCGGTCCTCTGGTGGTTTGATTTTGACCCATAGAAAGCCCTCAATCAGACCTGTGATTCCGCGGACCCAATTCTGTTCCAGTTTCGCTAGATGTTTGGCAACACATGTTTAGCGCTTCCAGGCAAGCCGCGTTGTTGGCAACCAGCGGAAACCATCATGTACAACCTAGAGGTAGAAAATATTGGTTCAGCCGCGTGTACAACCTAGAGGTATGAAACAAATAGTTGCCTACAGCGGCTTGCCTGGGAGCACAGGGACCCATATATATATATATATATATATCTATATGCCCCAATCCTCCGCAGGAGGGGCGTCTGAACAGCGCCAAGTTC
Organism: Effrenium voratum; assembly: GCA_963377175.1. Lineage (NCBI taxonomy): Eukaryota > Dinophyceae > Suessiales > Symbiodiniaceae > Effrenium > Effrenium voratum. The sequence continues at coordinate 444,691 of CAUJNA010003230.1, forward strand.
CTCAGTGGAGGCTCCAATTCGCGCCCCGGCTGGAATTTTTTGGGTCTCTCCTTTGACGCTTGGCACGTGTCCTGATGGGGTTTGGTGGAACGGGAAACAAAAAAGGCCAGGTTTGGGGTTTGGGGGAAAGCCAAAAACAGATCCCATCCAATGTGGGGTCCAAATCCTGATTTCGACACATCTTGTTCTTTTCCGGCTGAAAGCGTTGGAGTTTCCTTTTTGAAACGCTCAGCGCTTGAGAGCGCAGGAAACGGGTTCCGGAAGAATGGTGGAACGTGTACCCGGAGAGACATTGGAGTGAAACTCACTGCTCGGATAACAAGCTACCCCAGAAAGTCTAAGTTTCTTTTTCAATGTTGTGGCATTCATTCAGACAAAGTTCCCAAAATCTGCATGGATCCTTTGGACGGGGGCCTCATGAATCATGAAGGGTACTTGAGGATTCGGATTTTTCTCGATCAGCGCCCAGTGCTGCGCAAGATGTTCATGCCGTTTACTTGCCTTTTTCCACTTACAGGTTGGACTGCCATGGTAAGGATTGCTATGAACGGAGCCAAGGCGCTCAGAACATGGCGCAACTGCTTACCTGCTATGCTAAATTCGCTGCATTCGCACCTGTTGCAGGGCGACTCAGTTGCAGCCGTGACCGTTGAACCAATGCTCGCCTTACCGCTTTTGGAGCTTCAGCGTGGTTCACTTTGTATCTCACTCCCTGAGCTCGACTTTAAACTTGGGAAGACCATTGAGTGGTAAATGCAAAGCTTTTCTTTGGCCAGACTCAGGAAGTGAGCAAGGCACAGACAGCCTTTCCTTTTGAAAAGCCGCTCCACAATTTGACCGAACATGTGGACTGAGTCTCACGTCAGAATGGGGCAACCGAACTCCCCGGACTTTGGCAATTTGCGGTCAGGGCAACTAAACTTTAGGCACAGACTCAACTCATCTCTTTCGAGCGGATCTCCTGGCCCAAATCGATTTGAAAGAGGGGTCAAGCATCCCGCAAGTGCGCCCACAGTGAAAAATCAGACAGGACAAGTCAAGTCCTCTCAAGGGGACAGCGTGCTTCTGCCGTGCAGAAAGTCTGGCACTGTGGATTCCTGTAAATCTCTCTTTCGGAATTAAGCCGTGCGCAAGGCTTTGCTCCGTGGGTGTATCCAAAGCGCCCCATTGGGAGGATGCAAGAGATTCAAGAGGAACATCCCCCTATACCCCCCACTTTTCAATGAACCAGTTTTACGGCCGCGGAACCCTTATTAGACTAGGTCCCCCAGTAGTGCCCTTTTACCCTTTTTGGGGGGAGGGTTCCCCTACTAAAATAGACTACAGAAAAAATGGTACCCTTATTCTAACCTCTCTACTGGAGGACCTGGTAGAGCTAAGCAGGTTTCATGAACCTTTCCTGGAGGGAGTGAGGCCTGTGGCCTTTGCCTTTCCAATTTGCAGCGGATTTCATCATTTTCCCCTTCCCACCCGAAAAATACTAATGCCTTCCCCCGAAAAATATAAGGTGGCCACCTCTCCTTCCCCCATTTTTTGTTAAAACCTTTCTCAATAGCGGGAAAGGATTACAACCAACACCTGTCCTCCCGAGCTGACAACTTCCAGCGGCTCCGAGTTGTCGAGCGGCTCCGCTCTTCGAGGCGAAGCCTGGAGCAATGGGACAGCGCACCCGCCGCGCCCTCCGTGTCCAAGGCGTGGGTAGCCTTCGCGAGTTACTAGGTCCCCCAGCTAGGTGCCCTTTCTCACCGTTTCTTTTTTGGGGGAGGGTTCCCCTACTAAAATAGACTACAGAAAAAAGAGTACCCCTATGCTAATCTCTCTACTGGAGGAAGTAGTCAGACACAAGGAATAGTGCAAGGTGCGTCATAGCTATCCTCGCTCAGGGCATGTATCAAGCCCTTGCAAACAATGGGTGATTCACCATCCCTGATTAAGGGTCGCTGAGGATTTGTTGCACTGACTCGAACAATGGCAGCCTAAGCGCTACATTGACTCAAACAACGCAACCATCATTCGCTTGGCATTTGGAAGCATGGACTAACCCATGACGTTTGAACTAAGTTGTTGTGGAACATGACTCTTTGCTAATTCGTTTATCATTTTGCAGGTGTCTAAATGTAGGAACTGAGGAGGGCAGGAACTTGTGGTTTCGGTTTATTATCCATGATTCCCTTTGGGGAGGTCTTCGAAGCCAACACGCCAGAAGCCCACTCTGTCGGTTTTATCTCCCACTGGCATCCATTTGCTTAAGAACATTCGTTATTTTCCCTTGCCGGTTTTAAAGGGAATCTATCACTACTGGAAATATTTTATATTTTTTCCAGGGAGCTTAAGCAAATGGACGCTAGGAGACCCGCAATCAACCCAAATGCGCACGGTTCAGGAGCTCGCAGACGTGAAGCAGCTGCCCCAGGACAGCCATGTCCAGGCGGGTTTATTGAGCGGATCCACCTTTCAACCTCAAAGTGTCCTTTTCTTGACCGCCCAAACAGCCCAAAGCCGAGCTTTTCCCAACTTTTGGTTCTTTCTGTTTGGTCCTTTTGCTCACTTGACTGCTATTGGGTTGGATCTTTAGACTTTAAGGTTCAGCTTCTACTTCCAGGTACTTTGAGGCGGCCTCAGTCAACGAGAGCCAATCATTTAAGGATGCAACCTAACTGTAAAACGACAAGGCGGAACCAACAATAACCTGTATAACCAGCAGCATGTTTTTGCGAAATCAAAACGCAGGCCATATGATCATCATGACAATGATGGTGGTGATGATGATTCATGATGATGAGAAGATGATGAGGATGATGACGATGACGATGATGATGAATTATGAACACCTTGCCACCAAGTCCCTTTTCACGATCTTCCATATTTTCAGTTGACATTTATCAAGCATCCCTCAAAGCTGAATGCTATCCATTCTGAGTATCTCACGCTCATCCATTGATTCAGATGCTTTATGCACGAGCCAGACTTGTGGGTTGTATCTCGCAGGGACCCTAATGCAGAGCAGTCACCAAATGTGGCACCTCATGGTAAGGAAGTGAACACATAGTGCGGCTGTCCATCACCAATTTCTTACCACAGCTCACCCTTTTTCTGTTTGGCTTGTTTTTTCTCATGTGGGCAGGGTGCAAGCAATCTACTCATTAAGTTCTTTGTAGTTGCCGGTTTGTGTCCCCTGAAGATTTGAGTAAACCAAACGAGGGTTCCGTGCCAGGCGCAGCGGCCACGAGCTCCGGAGGCAGATCCGCTCGGCGGTTTGGGACCGACTGGTGGACGTGTCACCCGGTTCATCGACACGAAGGTCACCCGGTCAAGTGACCCGGTCCGGAAAAAATGAAGTTGATTCCTTGATAACATACGCCAGGTAGAGGATCATATCCGTAATTGGGTGCGATATGATCACCACACATGTTCCTTGGTTCATTACCCCTGGTTGGTTGATCACAGTGACATTAGTGCCGGTCACTTGCATGTCAGCTTCCTCGGTTGCGGGCTGATTGGCCCTCGATTTGTTTGGTCGTTTGAGCAACCATTTGTTTGACCAATGTCGTGCAGCCTTCGAATAAATAAGTGCAACGTGCATGATTTTCTTGTTCAACGCCACAACGAGAGCTTGCCCTTGCATGGCAGCCTGTGTGGAGGATTCCTGTGGATGCATGCGGCAAATCTTGGCCTTTCACACGTCAACCAGCCGATTGTGTCCGCAGGGTCACATACTGTTTCACTGGAGGAAGCGTCGCTACCTTCCCACTTGTACCGCCACCAGGAGCGGATGCGTCCTGCAGGTGTTGAACTGGCATTCAAGCCAAAAGCCACGTGTTTGAGATGGTGTCAGGTGTGTTGCACCTATGTCCTGGTTCTTTGGTTTCCAAAAGAATGGACCAACTTTTTGACCAGGGACGGGCAATGGGTGTTTGAACAGCCCCTTGGAAGCGCACGACTCGAATGAGTTGACGATTTTGACGTTGACAAGGGGCTCTCTTGTGGTTCCAAGCTTGTCGCCGAGAAAGGCATCACGCCGACCCCCGCGTGCGCTTCGGGCCGCCTTCCTAAGACCACCTTCACGGAACAAAGTAGTTGCCCCTGAGTGTAGGATTCTCTTCCAAGCCATTTTCCCCCAAACAAGCCGTGTCATGGGGAAATCTGGTTTTGGGGCCGCTGTTTGTGATCAGTGACGCTCCAGTGGCAAAGTACTCTTAGGAAGCCTCAACATGCGTCAACCACTCCGCACAGAAACCGCCTGTCCATTTCCATCGCCCGGTGTTTCCCGGAAAAAGCGACCGGTCCTCCGGGTGCGTTCCGCTGGTGTCCAGCGGGCCAGCGGGCCAGCGGGCCCACGGCTTTGGGAGGCGCCCACGTCGCCCTCAACGGAGTCGGTGAGCGAGGTGGCGCAACAAGTGCAGCAGCTGCTGGAGTCGACGCGCCAGGCCAAAGCAAAACGAGGGATTTGTTTCGAAAAGACGAGAGGCGGATGCGTGTTTAGGCGGGTGGAACTGCATTCGACCTGACTTGATTGCATTTTGACAAATTTGTTTTTTCTGACAAGCCAGGTTTCCGGGACCCGGAAACCCTACAGAGAACTCCTCAACCTGTTTGTTTGGCCACGCTGGGGCCTTGCGTTTTGCCCACAGGGCGAGGGCCGCTATGAACAAAACTCAGCCTCTGAATCAAAGGATATGGCGCAGTGTCAGCCCATGTCAGGTTCATCGCAGCGTCTTGCAGGAGGTGTCCTCCATGCAAGCTTGCGTGCACCTGCCTAAGTGCAACCCAGCCATTCCAGTCATCTTGGTAGTACCTTCGCACATGATTGTCCAACGTCTCACGTTCTGCGTTGCAGAACGTCTCACGTTCTGCGTTGCAGGTATTCCACACTTGTACGCAAGCATGAGGCGCTTGGTAAGCAAACCTCATCTGATTTCGTCGTTTGTGACAATTGGCAAGGCCAATTGCATCCTTAGCTCTTGGTGGCACGTGTTCAACAGGGCTTCTCATCGGCCATGGGTTCAACTCATTGGGACCACTTCACCTGGTTTGGCTTTTGTTTGTCCCAACCATGAAAGGATATGAAAGATCTGGGACAACGATATAAGGCCCCATCAATGAATCAACGTGCAAAAGCACGTGCAAAGAGACTGTTTAAGTGGGTGCCTGGATTGACTCGAGAAACATGGGCCAAAACCGGATCGCGCGGTGCTGCCATTGCAAGTAGACACTCGGGCTTGGCAGCTGACAGCACAGGTTGGTAATTGCAAGTTGTGACTTGAAGCTGTCGCGGCTAGTTTCATTTGTGTTGGTTCACCGCATAACTCAGCTGTGGCCTGCCTCCTCGCCACTTTCCGGGGATGAGGTTGTTGCTCCTGTGTCCCTTCAAACTGTGATAGTCCAAGGCCTTTTCCTCACCCATTCTAATATATAAGGTGCTAAATGAATACAACGGGCTATTCCTATGATGGTTTAGACTTTAGACTAAATGGGGTTTTAAAGTGGACCACAATCGAATTCTGATGAAAGTCAACGGCACAGTTCCTCAACAAGCCGGTAAATAAGGGGGATGACCAAACCGAAACGGGAGGGGGAATTGTGCCGTCTACGATCATCCAACTGTGTCAGAATATGGGCACACCAAGCAAATAGTGGATTTTTTGTGGGGACACCAAGCAAATTGCGGTATTGTTATTTTTTGCGGGGACACCAAACAAAAATTGTCCCTTCAAAGCAACCCGCAAAGGCCCCTGGCCCCAAAGGACACTCCCTTCAATTTGTTGGTTTCCCATCAAAGGCCAGGGGCCAGGGGCCAACAAAGGGTATCCTCAGAAAACAGCTGGCCCCATTTTCCCAGGTCCAACACCTTGCAGTCCCTAGCGCAGCAGAACGCCGCCCAGGTGGAAAGCGAAGCGCTCAGACCGGGGTTCGGTGGGTTTGGTCGTCGCTTTGCCGGATGTCCAGCAAAAGAAACACACCACGGATTTTTCGAATCCCGATCTGGATGCATATATCAAGTATCCCTCAATTGGTGGTTGGATTGGTGGTTTGGGAATTTGAACCCCTCGTTCTTGTAGAGGGTAGATGGGAAGCCCCTCTTCAACCACGGAACCACCAATCCAGAATCCAGACCACCGATGAATGGGAAGCTGAATATAGGCTGGAAATCGCTGGACAGCCTTTTGCAATGGTTTCCGAATTGCACGTGGAGATGGTCCAAGATGAGGCTTGCTTTGGAAATTACCCGGAGGCTTGCTTTTGCCACTAGAAAGGACTGGCAACAGTGTGTTCCGGTCGGAGCCGCGGTAGAGAAGCATGCTAAAAATGCCAAGATATCGCTGTCAGCAAATCTATGGGTAGCATCACGAAAGCTAGTCATGCCACCATTGAGTTCTCTTTGCTTTAGCAATCTAGGGGCTGGGCCGACTGATTTGTTCAACCGTTGTTGATTCCGAAGATCCTTTTTTTTGCTTGCCCTCCCCCCCACCCCTCTCGAAGGGTTCGCTTCCCCCATGATCCGCCCTCCCGGCCTCCAGCACATTCCCTCAGTCTTGTCCACACCTTCGCGGCGAGGGAATCGGTCATTGGGACGTGGTGCAAGTTCGGGTCTGAATTTAAGCCTTTTTGGGGCGTTCCTCGATGCTGTTCTTTTTGTCTTGGCAACCACTGGGTCGGAGTTGGGCTGGCTAGCTTTTGTTCACCCACCTATCAAGCAAGCACACGTGTCTATATCTCTGCCCTCTTTCTGATCCTCTCTTGTTTGTTTGGCCTCAGTTTGCTTCCGTGCTTCCTCTTGTTTTTCAACTGCTGCCCTGCTCAGCGATTATCACCATCATCGTAGTAGGTAGTGATGGTTCAAGACTTGGTTCAATACATGGTTGCCTATGATATTCTAAGTATAGGTGGAAGCTAAACAGGACCGATTCAACAAAGCCTGTTTTCGACGACCCGGCCGCTGGAGCAACGATCTGTTGGACGTCATTTGCGCCGCGTTCTCCTCGCACTGGCCAAATGTCACTAGTAACAATGTGGTGTGCAGTCACACGCAGAATACATCATATCTATGGGGTCTTTCATCCAACACCACGTTGCTGTGCTGCCAATGCACAGATTCAAGCCCAAGCCAACACCCCACTGTTTGGCAGGGTTCGTCGCTGTGTTTCATTCTGCATGTTTCACGCGACCCTGCCGTTGAATGTTGATAGAGCTGACGAGCCTAGCCTTGATGAATGTTGACCTGCCTTGGATCCATGTTGAGCAGCAATCTGCTGGAAGTTAATTCCAGCTATGTTCCAATGGAAGACGTTGCGCCCTTCACGTGGTGCACACGGATGAGACATCTGCAATTGTCGGTTGCGGGAACCTGCCTGCGCCAGATGATTGATGCGGCCTTTTGCTGGAGGAATTCTTGATGACTTGAAGAGCCCGTTGCGGCGGCAGACGCGCGCGAAACATGCATGGTCATTTTTGCTGCGGGCTTGCATTGCAAAGTAGCTTGAAGAGACATAGAAGCAACTAACTTCCTGTCATTTGACCAGTAGTATGTCAGATTGAAGTTGGCTGCAATGCCTGTATGGGTTGTAATGCTGCAATTTGTTTTGTCGACCAAGCAATAAGTTGCAATGTGATACTTTCAGCCCTCCAAGGTGCTTTGTGGAGCAGAGTTCTTCCGTTCGAAATCATTTGCAGTGCTTTTTTGGAGGTCTCACCATTGAATCAACCAACGGAAGAGGGGCTGTTTGTTGTCCCCATGGAATGGACACGAAGACCACACGTAGTTTAGGTCTGCTACTTAGTCAATCAACATCCACCGTAAGATCGGTCTCAGGCCTCTCGCGATTTCACGTAGTGGCCGACTCAGATACCCAAGACTGGGTTGGGTCCCGGGACTCATCTCTTGTATGATAAAATATCAGGGATGGGAATCACACTTTGGTATCAAATAAATTGCAATTTCCCAGTGTGTGAAGCATCTCAAGAGCAGGGTCTTTGCCATTGAACATATCTCATCTACCCAACTGTGTTGGAGCATTCCAGAGAAAGTGTTTTACTCATTTGTGTCTAGTTTTATGCCTGGGCATTCAAAGGCTCGTCCGGGGCCCCTTGCACGTGCAAGCCAGACGGGTCTTCACATCGCAGGCTTTTGGAGCTGTCCCCAATAAACCACGCGGGCCAGGAGTGCGTCAAAGATGCCGGTGATTTTGTTTGACTCCTGCGCTGTTCACAAGGGCTGTGGTAGCGATGGTCCACCCTGAATACAAAAAATGGACCATGACCAGGACTCCTCGCAAGGCAAAGATGGCCATGGCCCATGGCACATGTGGGTATGTGTCAAACCGCTCATGTAAAGATCCCTGGGACGGTCGAAAAAGGACAAAGAGGAAACCATGCATTTGGAAGAGTCCCTAGATTTGGAAACGGTCTTGCATGACATCCGCAGGCTTCCCCTGTGAATTCAAGGGGCCCTGACCTTCTGTTGTCAGTTTGCCATGGCTTCGCCCGCCCATCACCCACTGCTTTCGTCTCGCCATACCCAGGAGACTCTCAGACATCCCCAGTTCGCCAATCTTCAGGAGGCCCGCAGCGACCCGCTCGACTGGTGGACTCGATTCCTGGGAGCGACTGGCTATGGGAACCCTGGATTTAAAAGAATCAGGTGACTAAATGGGGCGTTCCTTTAGTCACTGATTGTTTTAGGTACAATGATTTGTCAGGTACTGTACACCGGCAATCCTTCCTTTTCTTGTTTTCGTCAGCAAGTCTCTTCACAAAAATGTTGAAGCACGACAAAAGTACGTTCTTGTTCACGGCACACCCGTCCCTGCTCGTGACTTTAGGCATTGCTGGGTTTGTCCGTGGCGACCAAACTGGCAATGTCGCCCCCGGATCAATCAACTCGGGGGATTATTCGGGTGCTGCTCTCCTGACCACTGCACACATTCCAGTCATAGCACAACGATTTATTTACACCCTCACCATGCCACTGGCATGATGCACATTTCTGCAGTTTTCTGGATACACATCCAGGTTCTAGATCCCCCTCTCTCCCGTCCCCTTCCCCCTCATGGTCATTGTGTCATTGTGCTGCAACCCCTTGCACACATGGCACTGACTAGCGTTCCCAGATCACGGAGCTTTCCTTGGACTCGCGGACGGTCTGAGTTTGGAGTGCAGATTGTTCGGCTTCTCAAGCGGTTCCATCTCGTTGCGTCCGGGGTCTCCAAACCGATGTTATACTTTACAGACAGAAAACAAAGCATAAACTGAACCAATATAGGAACATGTATGTGTGCCCACTCCACTACCCACTACTTACCAACTACTCCACTACCTTCTAGCCACTACCCACTACCCCCCTACTCAGATGTCGGCCAAGGAGTGTCTTCCTTGCATCGACATGACTCAACTGCTAGGATCTGGACTCCTGGAAGCGCTCCTTCCTCGCAGACTTCGAGGCCGTTTGCTTACTGATGCAACCTGGGTCCGGTTTGTCTGTGTGTGTGCGTCATGGTGGTCTCTGCACCCGCGCGGGTGGGCAAGGATCGGACCCCTTTGCCACAATGTCTTTCTCGTGTGTGTGTGTGGTTAGGTTTGAGGTTAGCCCTTTCAGGTTTCAGAGGGAAAACCGGAAAGCCGGCACAAACTGGAACACGTATGCCATTGAGGTTAGAGAAGGATATGCCAGCAACCCCGGCAAAAATCCAAAGCATCGTCTGGCTTGAGTTTGGAGCATCCTTTCAAGGGCTTTGCATTGCCAGGCAGCGCAGCGAAGAGTTTGGGACCGGAGCAGTGAGACTTGGCTTGGGCGATTTATGTCATGGAAGAAGCGGTTGCAACCATACCCTGTTCATGTTGCCATGGAACCAGAGAAATTGCCCTTTTTTAAAAGGCACATAGTCCAGGACCCCGAAACGTCAGGTTCCACGTTAGTGGAGAGGCGGGTAACTGGCTTTGGGGATAGAGAAACTATTTGAGGTTGACAGGATTGAGTTGGTCATGTTGGTTTTTCTTTATGAATTCCAGGAAGCTTTTGAGTCTGTCGAATTCTATTGACATGCCCGAGGCACTGGCTTTTGTTCAATAGCTGGCAGGCCCGTGCAGCATGCGTTTCATGTTGGATTCTCCTGACAGGGTTTGAACAGGACACGGCAAGAAAGTGAGGAGTACCAGTAACAGTATATTGGTCTTGTAAGAGCAATTATTTAGTGGCGGCCCCTTTCTCTCTTTGTTGTTCCGGTTGGTTTGTCGTGTGGCCAATCAAAAACAGTACGGGTCCCTTAAGTTGTTGCTGCTATGTTCCCATGTTGTTCGGCTGCTATCGCCATGTA
>CAUJNA010003230.1:460000-482500 GCA_963377175.1 Effrenium voratum
CTGAAACGCAGCTGGCTCCCTTACCATTTGCTTTTATTATATACAGACAGGTATAGTAGAATTACAGATTGATTCAATGTTGTTTCTCGGATTGACTGGTTCCAAGATGCATTTCACGCATTTCTATGTACACACATCCACATGTGAGCTTCAAGAAGCATACACAGACGCCAAAAAGATCCGATACTATTTGTAGACACACAGCGGAGGAAGAGCTTGGGACCATTTCCGGGCGCGGCACCCATCTGAGGCCGCTCGTTTGAGAGGGCCATGCAAATGATCTATCTTTTAGTGCTCCGTGCCTTGGTCAACCAAAGGGGTGAGTGCCACTGACAGACAATTCTTTTTGCACCAGCTGGGATGGATGAAGCCCTATGAATGCAGGGAGAATCCACCCACCAACTGGTGTAGGATTTGATCCATCCACAGCACTACTTGATTTCCCCTGCAAGAATACTGGTCCTTTGAGGATCATGGGACTCGCAAGGTTCCGCATGAAGTTGGGAGTGATTCCATACCCAATTGCAGGATCCCTGCATGGCTCTTCTTTGAGGCATATGGATGTTTTTGTCTTTGGGGGGTCCCCCTCGTAGACCCCCACCAAAAAAAGGCAACACATGGTGATTTTCCTTTTCTCCCCCATATGTTCTCATTTCAAGTTTCTGATTCTATGGGGATTTACCTAGCACATTACAATTGAAATTGCACTCGGTTTCAGCACCTCTCGTTGACCGCGGCTGTCTCCGCCGTTTGCCGTTTCCAAACGTAACGTGCGATGGAGGAAGAGGAATGCTATTTTGCTCGGCGGGATGCAAAGATCTGCACCAAGGAATTGTGGTGTCCCAGTACGGATTGTGGATTAAGATTCAGCATCCCTCAAAGTTCAACCAATCTATACCAATAAACTACATGAGCACAGCCAATACATACTGTCATCTAGGGTAGTCAAGGGAGTTCTATTGGGTACTCTCACCAAAATACCACAAGTAATCAGAATGTTACTCACCTATTTCTCATGTCTGCCGGGGACACAATGAATATTGACTGTGGCTCACATGTTTTGCGATGCTTCACGTATGAATCGCCTATCTTTGGATGTTTGATGCTTGGACTGACGCCGTTCGCAGCTGCAGAGGGGACTTAATGGATGAGGGCTCCCACCTGTAAGAGGGCTGGTCACACCATCAAGTGTTTACTGTATTTGAAACCGCAAAAGAGGCAATCTGTTTTGGAATCGAAGACGAAGCTACTCAAGTACAAGGTAGTTTCCATACCAGGTAGTTTCAGTGATTGTTTTTGGGTTGCATCGACCAATCCAGAAGCGAGATGTGGCTTCAGAATTGTCTGGCTGGGTCTATGGATCGCTCCCGGCGGCCGACTGCATCCTGCTGACATGTTGACTGATAGCTCCGAATGTAGCGGGAAATCTCGCGAGAGAAAACACGGCGCCCTGAAGACGGACACACTGATGTTTCGTTGGATTCGTTTACAGGCAGTTTGGTCTATTTGTCGCTGAATGTTGCTCTTTTTGCTTGCCTGCTTGCCTGCCTGCCTGCCTGCCTGCCTGCTTGCCTGCCTGCCTGCCTGCTTGCTTGCTTGCTTGCTTGCTTGCTTGCTTGCTTGCTTGCTTGCTGGTTGGCAGGTTAGTTGGTCGGTCGGTTGGCTAACTGGCCTGTTGGTTGGTTGTTTTGGTTGTTTGCTTGTTGTTGTTTGATTTGTTTTTGTTTTTGTGTTTTGATTGATTGCTTGCTTGCGTGTTTGATTGTTTGTTTGTTAGTTTGTTGGTTTATTTGTTTGGTTTATTGGTCTGTTAATTGATTTGATTGTTCTGCTTGTTTTTTGTTTTTTTTGCTTTGCTTGTTTGTACCTGTCTTGTCTTGTCAGTTGTTTTCGTCCTTGCTTGCTTGTTGTTTGTTTGTTTGTTTCTTTGTTTGTTTGTTGATTTTTGGTTGTTTGTTGGTTTTTGGTTGTTTGTTGTTTGTTTGCTTGATTGCTGGCTTGCTGGCTTGCTGGCTTGCTGGCTTGCTGGCTTGCTGGTTGGCTTGCTGGTTGGCTTGCTGGTTGGCTTGCTGGTTGGCTTGCTGGTTGGCTTGCTTGCTTGCTTGCTTGCTTGCTTGCTTGCTTGCTTGCTTGCTTGCTTGCTTGCTTGCTTTCTTGTTTGCTGGTTTGCTGATTTGCCGGTTGGCGGGTTGGCTGGTTGGCTGGTTGGCTGGTTGGCTGGTTGGCTGGTTGGCTGGCTGGCTGGCTGGCTGGCAGGCTGGCTGGTTGTTTGGTGGTTGGTGGGTTGGTGCGTAGCTGGGCGAGCTGGCTGGCTGGATGGTTGGCTCTTTGCATCTTTGTGTGTTTGTTTGTCTGATTCATTGTTTGTTTGTTTGGTTGGTTGCTTTGCTTGTTTTGTACGCTTTGCGCGTGTTGTTTTGCTAGGGGGAATATGAGGGCTTCCGATAGGTCCGTCTTTCCGGCGGCGCAGCATGCTGCCATCCTAAACAGAGCCACGCAGTTCTTTCCGAAGCTGATTTGCGGTTCATCCTTCAATCACGACACTTATCGAACAGGTGTCAGCGAGCTTGACTCCGGTCAGTGGCCAAATCTATGTTGTTGTTTGTTCTCCAAACCTGGCCCCTCTGCATCTTCAGTTTTGTGGAGTCTTTTGGAGGTCACCTCATGGTTTCGAGCTCCCTTGGGGTCCAAAGCCAACATTTTCCTTCCAGGCATTGGAGTTTGTACGGCACTTCAACAGCTCGGAGAACTCAACAGCAACCGCGATGTTGCCTGATTTCTTTCAAACTGCATCAACTTTGTTACATGGCTGTTGGGCAATGAAATGTATCAAAATGGTACCTTGGTAAATGAAGCCAAAGACTAAACCTGAGCATAACCCTGGCTCTTTAATTTTGAGCCACACCCAAATCTGGGCCAGAACCCCCAGAAGGAGTGATTCCGCGCGCTCCCATTACCCCCATGTCCCTTGAGTTTGTTTTGCTTGCAGCTTAGATGGACACACGGCGAGTGGCGGCGCAGGCAGCTTCTCCAGAGCCCCCGGCCCTTGGCCTGCACCACGCCGGGGCCTGGAGGGGTGAAATTTGGGTCCCAGGGGTCAGCCGTTGCCCTGGAATGTGGTTGCTTTAAAGGGAGGCCACAGGGAGAATCGACCTGTTCTGTTTGGATTCCCGATTTTCAGACACATTCACAGTTGTCTCCCGCCGGATTAAACTTCATGGGTAGGGGCAGTACAAATTCTCCCAGGGTTTGCTCCGGCGAAACCTTCAGACAAGGCATTTCCAAAAGTCGAATTCCTATTCCAGCACCCTCCAAGGGTGGTGCCACTTGTGCCGGAAGTGCCCTTGAGCCATTTTGGTTACCAATTGAGAATCGTTGGAGGGTGCTGGTTCATACCTTTTTTTTGGGGAGTTCCCATGTTAGCTCTCGGCTGCCCTCAGGCCAGCCATGAGAAGGTCCCATCATGGGAAGGTCCTTGACTTCGATTCGATCTCAGATGTGCCTTGCGACTTGCTGGAGCTAGTAGGGAATACGCAGGGTCCCCTAAGGAAACCACAAGAGATTGTTAAAAAGGTATCATTCCCTCATTCCCAGCAAGGCAAAACCTCATTTTGTGCGCTTCTGGGGATCCAAAGATTTATTCATGGATTCCACTTTGGATCTCGTCTCGTGCATATAAGTTTCCGGGTCAAGAGCGATTTGACGTCATGACATGTTGCGGTGTCTCTAATTCGCATTCGCACTTTTGGGGACCCGAACGCGAGAACTGCGAACCGGGGTCTTGTGGGGTTAGGAAGCACTTCTCAAAGTATTTATATAAATTTCAAGTCGTCCAAGTGGCACAACACTTTGTGTATTTTCTTCTGTATGAAGGAATATTAGGCATATATATATATACATACACTGACAAATCATTTGGGCAGAACTGGGGCCCGGTAAATATTATGCAACAAGACCATACCTGAGGGTCAAGCGAGCTCACACATGAAGGATCCTTTCTTAGCGATCCCGAAGGGTGTTTGCCCGGATTTCATCCACATGGATCAGCGTAGGTCTTGGCTTGCCAAGCACTTCGTGGAGCTTCAGATGAAGCCGCTGGGCCGCAGACAACGCCTTTCGATGTTGGAGGCAGTCGGCTTCCGAGCAAATGACCTGGGGTTGATGGGGATGGCCATCAGCCCTTGCGATGGGTTCACAGGGAGATCCAAATTCAACTGGTCCTTTGGGCGTTGATTTAGCTATGTCGCTGACCCAGTCTCAGCACTCAGCGTTAGGGGAATCGAGGTCGGCGAAACGGAGGCGGAGGCCCGCGCTCCGAAGAATCCCGTAGCGAACTAACCTCGCCACCATGACCCTGATTAGTATTGTCCTCCTGGAGAATGATCAGACAAGACTGCCAGCTTTCTTTCTCGAACCGCTGGGTATCCCGATGGTGTAGAACTGGACAAACGCCCCAAAGCGGTCACTTGTTCTCATCCACGAGATCCTTTTCCAGTTATCCAGTGGCCGTCACTTGTTGTTGGCTTTCAGATAGGTTTCCCCTCAGAAGCAACCAACTGGAACAAAGAAGCGTCTTTCGTCTTTCTAGGTTGTACTGTATCCCCTAGCTAGAAGGAGCATTTTGGCCTGGGCGATCGGACAAAACCAACACCCAAATGTATGGAATGCTGCTTTCGCTGGGTCTGAATATCTACAGGCTTGCCCATACAAATTCAGAGTGTGACAAGTACCTGCCCTCCAATCCATACCTGGGAATCCCAAGGTGTGTAAAATTTCCGCCTTTTGAACGAAAACTGCCTTTTTCAGTCTGGGAACATGAATTTCTGCCTCCAGGCGTTTTTGGGGGAAACTGACTTTTTGCAAGGTCAAGCTGGTCGACTGATTTTTACCAACGGCTTTTTTCGCCAATCAAACGGCGTTTTTTGGCGATCAAACGGCGTTTTTGGCCGTTCTCAGCAGTCCTTGAATATTGACGAATTGCTCCAACTGCGTTTTGGGGGACAAAAAGCATTTTTTTGCAGCAACGGCGAACAATAGTGCAATTTCAATCAGCGGCAGAAATTCAGCACCGCCGGGCTTTCCAGGTATGGAACCTGACTCGGAAGGAGTCTGGACGATGTTCGTTTTAAAAGGACCTTTCGGCGGGTTCACTGGGGGAATGGAAGACGATTTTGGGAACTTGCTGAGGGAATGAGGGAATGAACAGGCTTTGGTCCAGGAGACCCACCAGTTGGATGGTTTTGATAGGGTGTCATTCCAATTCTCAGTCGCGCGTTGCGTATGGCAACGACTTCGGCCTAGGCCATTGCTTCGCCGAAGGCTCAGCGGTTTCGAGCCGCAGAAAGCGGAGGCCAAGTGAGGCTGCTATTTGGGACCCATGTCGCTATTAGACCTTCCAAAGTTGCAGTTTTAGTGGAAACCACCTGTGAATTTCAGCTTTTGAAGGGGAAATGACGTGACCCCTGTGCTATTTGAGGGTTTCAAGGTTGGACCCACCCAGAAGTGATGCTTGTCCTTTTGGTTCCTTAAAATCATCCACCAAGGGGTACCTTCAAAAAATGACACACCCATTTGCTTAGATCTTTGGACTCACTTTTTGGGGAATGATTTCTCCCACTCAGCAAGCAGTTGAAGCTACCAAGCAATTGCATGCGGGGAGCAAACAGTTGATTTGTGTGCACGTGTTGATGGTTGCAAAACCCATGTCGCACCAAGAAATGAAACCATGGTTGAAGCCATAGCGTTTGTTGGCATCGTCTGTGAATCGAATCATTCCCCTTGCGTTTCTATTGGCGAAATAGATTCCGCAACCACAGGGATTGCGCCATCCGGAGGTCTGAGAACGCGTGAAGGGATTCACATAGGTTTGGGGCGGGCGACTGGACGGCTTCCCTTCCACGGCTAGTTTAGGTGGTTGGCTCTTTGTATGGTGTTCAGGGTGTGTGTGTGTGATTTTTGTTGAGGGTACCCCTTCTTGTCGGCGTTTGAAATGGAACACAAGAGGATGACCACCATTTTTGAGGGGTGCCCAAAAACGGACACCCCCCACAATTTTGTTTGCGACGGCTTCGCGTTGTGGAGCCGGGGGCCCCAAGTTGCCTGAAGTTTCTTCGATGAAGTGAGTGGGGTCTTCCCGGATCACCAAACCGCCAGGTCAGTTCCCAAGAGGCGAGTCTCTCTGCGAGTTTATGGTTTTATATGACTGAGCCGCAACAGATGCAGCCCAAGCTTGGCTTCTACCCAAACACTCCATGCAACATTCACACCCACTCCAAATGGATCTTCCTTGGTAGTTACCTAAGTTCTACGCTTGGTACAAAGATCCAAGGATATTCGCTTGGGCGCCAGGGGCCAAGAAAAAAACACGAGGCTGGACCTCGGTCCCTTTGCCCGCGACGCCCGAGGTCCGGACCTGTCGCAGCTGGGGCCTGCGCCCTTCACCGTGGCAGGCGCGTCGATTCGTCGCTTTGCCAGCGAAGCGAAGCGGCCGAAGCGACCTGACCGTTTTTGTTTTTTTTTGGTTCGGATTTCCAGCCGTTTTTTCCAGGTCCCGGAAGGTGAAGCTTTGATGTCCAGCTCTTGGCAAGTGGGGAGGGGTGGTCAAAAATGATAGCCTCTTTTTGGACTGGTGCCGATACTTGCCGCCCAAAGGGGATAGTGAACACCCAATTTTGGCCCCCAGATGTTTAGGCTTTCAGAGTTTCCGGGGTTTTACGACATGACCTGCTAAAGTTTCGCTAGCCATGGATCTGACGTTTCATCCTTAGTCGGTCAGCCATTGTTGAGAATCCGATCTGCTGTCGCTGGTAGTGACATTACAACTGCAGATTCCAACAAGTCACTATAATACACAGCATAATACACATCTGTTGCATACATCCTCAAAGGCGACGCTTTAAGGGGCTACGAAGGTCCAGACCATCCTCATCCATCCAGTGTTCGGTTTTTGGTAGGAAGCCCTTTTTGGTGGGTTTTCGATGGGAAACCAAAGGGAAACCGTCATTTGGATACTCCCTGAAAGAAAGACACACCCTCCTTATTCCAGTTTCGAGCAACTCTCCTGAAGCGCCCAACAACCGGGGCCAGGCTTTTGCAGGTTGGAAGAAGCATGGCGCTTTTGCATTCCATCGAAACACCACATGGAATGCGAGTAGGATCTCGATAAAGCCCTCCATTGCAACAAAAAATATCGGGACCCATGGGGATTCCCTTTTTTTGTATTCCGACCTGGGTGTGGCTCAAAATTAAAGAGCTCAGGTTGCTTAGGTAGTTTTTGGTTCCATTTAAGCCATTTTGGTACATGTTTTTGAGCCACAGCCAACTGCCCCCCCCCCGCAGGCGGAAGCCCAGAGGACAAAGAGTCGCTGCAGGCTGGCCAGTGCCAGGCTTGCACTTCTTTTGTTTTGGGCGTGTCTCAAAATCGTGGACCCCTAGACACTTCCTGAGTTCCGTTTCGGACTTTAAGCTTTATTGGAATACCATTTTAGTGGTAAACAAAAAGGTTCAGCCTTTCTTGGCCAACCCACTCAGGAAGTGAGCCTAACATGTGTGGTTTTGCTTCTGGTTTTTTTCTTAAAGCCGTCTCAAAAAGGGTATCCTCAAACAACAAACACTCTTGTAGGCGTCACTTTTGTCTGCCGACAATTGTCGGGAGTTTGCGTCAAAAATGGCGCTCTCTGTGTAACTGGGAAGTGTTGGGAGACCTGCCGCAGCCCTCTGCTTGACCTGGACCTCCGGCAATGCACACGGGGCATGTCAAACTGGGCCAAGACCTACAGTCTTTCACCGGCATCGCGAACTGCCACCTGGGTGTTATCTTTGTTCATACCCCTTTAAGGCTGGTGATTATGGTTGATAGACCACCTGCCAACTGGTGCGAAGTGGATGTTGTCCATCCACAGTGTTTTGACGCCTACCCAAACTTTGGTGCATTTTGCTTTGATGTTGGGACTTTGACTTTTTGCCAACTAGTGGGTGTTCCACTAAACCACTAAAAGTTAAACTTTTAGCAGGGGAGCAGAAAGCAACCGAGCGGAAGCTCTGCGTTTCTTCGGAACTTGGTTCTGCTTGCTGCGCAGATCTTCCGCCAAGCCTGCATGGAGGCGGGTGGACCGGATCACTGATGGGTCCTGAGTTCAGGTTTTGGAATTTTCCCATAGGTGTCCTTTGTAGGCTAGTTTGACTCGAAATAGACGGGTTCTACTGGTTATTATGGTTTTTTCATGCCCCATTTACAAGGGACACCAATCAAATTTTCAGTAAAAGGTCGCATATGTTTATGTCATTAGGGTTGCATCCTTCCAGGATCCTTTCCTGGTCCCGCATTGGAAACATGGCCTCAGCCACGGGGTGATTTTGGTTTCCCTTCAAGACCAACCAAAAAACGGGTTCACATAAAAACGAGATACCCATGTAAACACTTGTCCAGATTTACCCAGTGCTTCTAGTTCCTGCTTGTAGACACAACGTTTGCAATCCGTACTGTGGCTTGCGGAAGCACCGGGACTTTTTTCTGGAAGATGGTTCCAGTCGGAAGCAGCTTGCTTCACGCGGTGTTTGCTCTGTCCGCTCTCGTTGAGTACTGTGTCAAGGGAGGATGCCGTGTTGCCCTCAGTGCCACTTGGCATTTAAGGACTATCGTACCTCTTTCTTTGGGGCAGTTGCTTTGACTTGAATTGGCCAGTTGCATTGAACTTCAACAGGGAACAGCCTACATGGTTACTGGACAAGTCTCATGATTTCCGGTTCCAAAATAAAAACGATGTTCAGCTCCCCCATGGAACCTGTCAGAACTTGTGAGTTTGCAATCTGTGTCCATCTAGCATAATTTGACCAGGGGGGCGGGGGTACGCAGACTCGGCATTGTTTCCGTTCACACGCACACACACACACACATGGCCACACGCACATAGACGCATGGACAAACACATACACAGTGACACACACACAGACACACAGCACACACACAATATACACATGAAACAGCCCCACAGACACACAGCCACACAGACACACAGCCACACAGACACAGACACATAGATGTGCAAACAGGCACACTGACGCGGACACACACACACACACACTCAGATACACCGCATGGACAAAGAAAGAGACACAGGCCGAGGTACATGGACACAAACATAGAGAATACAGAGAGCCAGAGAGACAGAGACAGACGGAGACAGACAGATACACATATATATATATATATGTTTTTAATGTAGACACGGATATTAGTGTTTAGATACACACACACACACACACGCACTCGGCCACATTGAGATTTACTCGTACCGACTGACGTCAAGAGTCCCTATTAGCAGGGCTTGTAGAGGATCCACGGTTTATCATACACTGGTTTCTTCAATGCCTGGTGTTTGAAGACCAGCCGTAGGCGTCCTTCCCGAGAAAATGCAGTCCAAGCGGCCAGGCTGAGATGAAGAACCGCACGCTCCGGCTGTTGGCCTTCATGTGCGCACGTGTTGAGTCCTCACATGTTCATCGGTGTCTGAAACGTCAACACGCGAGCCCGTGTTCTTTCCTTTTTTTGGGGCAGGTCTCAAGGGCAGGCAATATATGGAACCCTGCGTGGAGTGAGGGGCTTGGGAACCAAGGCATAAAACTCAGAAACCCGGCAACCAACCGGCTCATCGACGCCCCACCGACACGTTGTGCCCTTGTTTTTTTCTCAAGGCTTTGGCAGTTCCGAGAAACTCCAGTTTCGAGGGTCCCCTGGAAGTTGAATAAATGTTCCACCCCAGATGGTTGCTTCCCGTTTTGCGGCACTCCTTGGTTCTTTGGTCCCTCTAATTGGTGGTTTAGTGGTTTGGTTTGGTGGTTAGAGGGTTACCACTTGCAAGAACCAAGGCTTCAAATCCCCAAACCACAAATCCAAGCCACCGACTGATCGTTACCTGTCTCACTGAGACAGGTTTGTTTGTCGCTTGTTCAGCGTAGAAAAACGATGACCGTGAACCCTGTCCGAAGTCAGTGGACGCACCTCAGGTTCCACTTTGGCTCCAAATCTTTGCCAGGTACCACCACCTTCAGGCACAAGGCCGGGTTTCTTCAGAGCCGGGGCTCGAAGACTTACGCTTGTCAAGACATCAGAAAAGAGAGCGGCTGGTTTCTTGTTGTTTCCCTTTCAACCCAACAGCGGGTTCACTCAAAGCCGTACCCACCAGTTGGCTCTTGGGCTGAAACAAACGGATGCCATCGTTAGACTTCAGCGCCGAGCTTTGTTCTCCTCGATAGAGGCTACCTTCGGGCGCAGTTCACATCCCCACGATCAACGGACGGAAGAGACCCCAAGATGTGGCGCACCGCCATCGTGCTGCTGGGACGGATGCCAATGGATCCAGCCGGCGACTCGCCGTTTCGTGTGTTAGACCAGATTTGACAACACCGCTTGGAGAACTTCTGGGGTTCATTCCAGCGTGGATACGTCAAAACCAACGTGCAACCAAATAGATCGTTCACGTGGTGAGTCCAAACGTGGCAGGCGCAGAGCCCCTGGAGGATTTGGAAGAGCCGGAAGCCCGGCAATGGCGATGTGGTTGAACCGTACGCCTGTGGCTTCAAGGGAAGCCAACAGGAAAACTGACATCTTCTTGTTGGGGGGTACAAGGCTCTGTGTTGACACAAAGCCAGTTTGCTGCAGATCATGTCTTGCCCAGGGTAGCGTTTCCCAGCGCCATTTTGAGATTGTTCCTGGAGACCAGTGTGGTCCCCTTGTTAGGGAGGGCAGGCGAAACAAATCCGATTTCGCCTGTTTGACTCGTGATCGCCAACCCCAGAAGGGTTGTGTGCTCCTGTGATTAGTGGACCGGGTAGTCGCGATTAATCCAATAATGATTCAAGAGGAGCTGGCCTGAATTGGTCACACATTGCTTTCTGCAGGACCCGAGCCAAGAAGAACTCTCAACCCGCATGTATTCCGTGCGTTGAGACATTAAATGAGCATTGTTACAGGGACAGGAAAGCAACTAGCTGAAGATTGCAAGTTGACAAGTTGTTTCGGCTGTTGCCAGTGGCGAAGATCCAGCCTGATACTGGCCCCCAGATTCTGGGTTGCGCAAAAGCAGCAAGGCATTCAGAGACAGGATCACACTGTATGAATTTGGCTATGATAATTATATACTTATATATTATTTTATGTACATGCATATGAGGGGTGTTTGTGAAGGGATGTCTTGTTTTGGATCCCTCCCTTTGAGAAGGGAACATCTTGGGCACTGGGATCCCAAATCAGGACTCTTTCTTTCTTGTTGCACGTGCGAATCACATAGTGGTGTGCTTAATCAGGTACAATAAGTTGTCCTTGTTGCTCACATCCGTGTGTCAATCAATATAACCAGTAGACGTTTGGGATGAGCTCTGCATGCAGACTACTTTACATTGAGGCGCTTAGCCTCGCTGCTTTGGTTGTGATAATTGCATCGTAGTCGGCCCTGACATAATTCGAAGAGTTTTGACACCATGCAATTCTAAAGACTTTTGGCCACACAAACATTTGTCAAGCTGTTCAATTTTCGCCTGCCAAAAACAAAAGAGAAGGGGAGAATGCCCGAAAGCCATCCGACTTCACTTCTATTCTACTCAGGAGATTTGAGCCGTAACTGTAGCGCACGCACAGTGATTAGGGTAGTCAGGTTTGCTTTAGATTTCGGCATGCATGGGTTCATGGACGTAAAACCAGGATAGGCGGAAACAGCCCGAGATTGAGCGTTCGGAAGCGTCCCCCTCATGCAAGAAGACACAACATGACACTAGGGTCTACAAATAGTGATGATGTGTGTTCACAACTGAGATTGTTTCTTGCGGCAACAGAGCACTCTTGTTTTGTCTTTGGTGCTGTCTCTGGCAACAACAACGGGAGGCTTTCCGAGGAGTTGCGAAGGCTTCGCAACACCCGAGGCCTCGTCGTGTCTTGAGCGCCCTGCTTCCTTCAGGCTCTGCAGCCTCGTGGCGTCGCATTTGCCTTGCGAGGCGCGGGGATGTGAACACGAGCAGAGAGCTCGGTGTTGGTTTGTTGGTGGTGCGTCTGCCTGTCGTTTTTGGCGGGACATCTCTTGCACCGCCTTTGCGCTGCATTTTAGCTGCCTTTTCCCCGACAGGTTTGGGGGTGTTAGATTTTAAGCGACATCCGACCTCCTCAACCGGATCGCCCGCCCGCCGGCAGAGCCTGTGACAGACAGATGTGACAGACGGCTCAGCCAGATGTGACAGACAGATGTGACGGAGCCTGTGACAGACAGCTGCGATGTTACTGACAGATCTTCAGGGCTTGTAACGGACAGCTGTGCCAGCCCAAAGCCTGAGGCTAGGCGGCCGGAAGAGCTGGAAGCGAAGGCCAGCTTCCGTTGCAAATACTTACTTCTGCTGTACTGCCATAGAGCGGCCGCCGGCTACCTTCACAGCGTGGGATGTTGAGCAGCGCAGGAAAAAAGCGTGGTGCTAGTATGTCCATTGGCATGTCTGAGGTGGGGATCGCGCGGTGTAAACATTTTTGCTTTTTGGGTGGGTGTTTTGGCGCCCGGTTGGATAGGCGGTTGGTGACAGCCCAAGCTGAAAGCCTATGAAGTTGCCCATGGTGCCTTGACTCCTGCTGCCCCATCCCATCCTGGAAGCGCCGACACGGCTAAACCCAGATCTGGAAGGTGAACTTGTGGCGCAGCTCGACGACAACGATGGGTCCGGGAGCGGCTGGCCAGCGAGAGGAGCCGACGGAGGTGGAGCGAGCCGCGGACGGCGCCGAGCTCATTCGCCTGCGGTATCCAGCAGACGCCCCGCTGCCGCACCTACCGGTCGACGTCCTGGAGGCGCTCCACCGAGATGAAGCTCCGCAATGTTGGCGCGCAGGTGCCCGCTCCCAAGGTGCGCTAACAGTGGGCGCCATCGCTGGGAAAGCATGCGCGGGGTTGAAAACAAAGTCCAGTGTTCAAAACAAAAGGAAACCACCTAGGCGTTCCTATACTTTTGACACTTTGCAGTTTTTCGTTTGGCGCTCTTGTCACGAGTCCGACGTTAGGAACTGAAATAGATGGCTCGTCCTTTTGGTGTTTTTTGTGTTTTGATAGGGAGCCCACAGGGAATTTGTGTTTGCTGGATTCGGGGGGATTAAAGGAAACCAAGAGAAACACCATTTACGGCTTAATTACAGGACTTCCCTCATTTTGCAAAGCCAATTTTTGGGCAGGGTTGCGACACTTGCTTGTCCAAGACCGCTTTGTGCACCCGTGTTCTAGACGAAAACGCAAGGATTCATAATCCGCTGCCTGGAAGGATGTGTGCGGCGCAGCTTTTTGAAAAGCGGGGTTTGAGTCACTCTTGGGTGGAGCCCTATGACAGCTTCTACATAGATTTGTCCGCAAGATAGACGTGAAGGGCCCCTGTGGTATGCTGGACTGGCTGAGTCGGAGGTTTGTGTCTTTGAGGGCAGCAAAATGAGGACAACATCAGCGATGGAAGTCCTGTGAGAAGCGATCAATTGGAATTGGAGAAACTTAACAGCGATGCTTCAATGGTGCCAGCCTGTTGGAACAGATTGGCCCAGCCCTGTTGCACGCACGCACTCATCAACCAGGATTGCGCACGGTGGAATCCAGCAAACTGGATCCTAGAGAAAACATTTCAACCATTTCCAGGAGAAAGGTAAGTCTCAAACTCTGTGTCCAGTTGGTTTGTGGAGACCTCGAAGAATGCGAGAGCGTCAAAGCCGTCACGTTTGTTTCATTCAAACAGTGTCAGAGTTCTAGGTGTTGGCACGGCTGAGTGTTGGTAGTTGAAGATGGGGATGCCTATGTTGGGACCCGTCAACCTCCGTTCAAAGTGCAGGATGCTGGTGTCAGACGGCTCAGACATTTCCACTTTTGTGACTCCCTGACTTCCTGCACTTCCCACTGTTGGGAAAACCGTTTTAGCAAACAAATAAATCAGACATGTGTTTTGTCATTTTTTTTCTTTTCTCGTTTTTGTTTGAGGGTACCCTTTTTGGTGGTTTTGAAGGGACGTCAAAAGGACACCAACTTTTTTTGAGGAGTCCCCCCAAAAAAGACAAGCCACCCACATGTTCAGATTGTTTCCGGGCAATCAAGCGAGTCTTCCTTTTTGTACACCGCTCAAGGCCATGCCGGTGACGGTGGCCGTCTTCAAGGCAATGCAAGAGGCCGGGAAATCGATCGTGGGAGTTGTTTGGTTGGACCCTTTGGTGGACATCATGTAGATTGGGATCATCGGCTCATTGGGTATTCTGTGGTGATTGATTGTGTGGTTATTGGTTGGGCCCTTTTGAGGGTGTCCTCAAGTGTCCTCAATTAGTATATCGAACCTCATAGTAAAAACGTGAAACAAGGCACCAGGGTCTAATTTTTGACATGTCCTCCGTCCACGCATGTTTACAAACAGAACGTCAACAGATAAAGCTTGGCCTTCGACAACGAGCCGAAGCAAAGTCCTAGTTTTGGAGCGTGTGATTGCATACATACCCGATGGGGTTCTTAGCCTTCACGTTTAAGAGCCAGCTTAGCTCCCAATATGCGATGTCCCTAAGGCCCTTGCGCAATGAGTTGGATGTCCAACATGGCCAATGAGTGGAGAACCAGCAGCACCATGAGCCCTCGGTTGCGAATTGACGGTCCCTCAGAAGCCTCAGCAGAGTAGGTTGTTTTGCTTAAGGTATGTTGCTTGCCAGTGGTCATGGGGAAACCGAACGCCTTTGGTAGTGAGAACCATTGGTCCTAGGGCACCTTGCAACCCTTGGGCGACGGTGAGCCTCCCTGAAGTCCGCGATATGAGTCAGAAGCTTCATGATTGTAGGAAACATGCAGTTGGAGAAGAATCCTCCCCTCTCCTAGTCTATAGGGATGGGACCCAGGACGCGTCCACAAAAAGGTAAGGGATAGTCGGAGGTACATGATAGGGGTCACCTCTGGATGTTTCAATCTTAGCCAGGCCTTCTTCCCAAGCACGCCTTTGTTTTTTGACAAAGCAGGCCGCCAAGTTGTTTTTTGCATCATTGCGTTGTAGTACATTTGTTCATGGAACACATGAATTGTGTTGCTTATGTATTCGGTATTCATGCGTCTCATTTTGGCTCCCGCCACAGACCAACGGGATGTTTGGGACACACACCCAGTCCAGTTGATCTTGTTGGGCAGCAGTGGGGGGGGGCGCATTGTGAGCCTCGTCCGGGCTCGGACAAGCCCGAGCCTGAGGCTGCTGGAATCAGGAGCCAGAAGTGAGCGAGAGAGCCTCGCGTTGGGGCAATTTCCCCTTTCGGGGCTGGTTTGAAGGGAGCACCATTTTGGGCTATTTAGACACATACCGACTTGTGTTTCCCCTTTTGGTTACTTTACACACGACCATTTGGGGGCTTGCTTTTAGAGTGACGTTAGGGGAGAAATATGGGGAACCTTGACCTCCCCCCCCTGTTTCAGGCGGGAGTGAGGTCACGTGTTAGTTTTGTTTTTTCTCAAGGGATCCTGTTGTGTCATCCGAAAAAGGGGCCAAAAAGGCTACGTATTATAATTTGTGTTATTGTTATTTATTATTATTATTCTTATTAGTAGTAGTAGTAGTAGTAGTAGTAGTAGTAGTAGTAGTAGTAGTAGTAGTAGTAGTAGTAGTAGTAGTAGTAGTAGTAGTAGTAGTAGTAGTATGCATCAGTCCGAGCTTCTTTCTTTTGAGAGGTTTGCATCAGCGACAGGGAAACATGATTGAGTGTAGGTGGGAAGGCCGGCGTTGGCGCACATTTCTCACTCCCATGGAAGCAGTGTTTTAACTTTGCGTGTCACCAGTTGGCCAGTGCCACCATGGGGCCCTTCAAGCAGTTTGCTGTCCCTTTGTCCCACTGCCCCGGCTCAGATATAGATGAGAGGGACGGCTGCTGGGATGGTCACGCACGAAGCAGTTGTGATCAAGACCGTATCAACATTGATGGGTGTGATATTTGCTGCGCGCTTGGTAGAGACATGGAACCCTCATCTATTCGGGAACCTTAGTCAATGAATGATATGTTCTGTCGCGGAAAACCACATCTTGAAGGGTCCCTCACCATTTTGAGACATATCCACTTAGAACCTGTTGAACCTTTGCCATGGAAAGTATTCATTTTGTTTGAACATGGGCTAGATTTTGTGGATTGCAGCGTCAGAAGTGCAGGCATTGGACATCAGTGCTTGGATGCGTTTTTTTGCGTCGCTAGGAGCTCTGAGTGTCTCTTCTTGCTGAGACTGGCATTGCACTCAGGTCCTGCCAAGCCCTGTTTACAGGATGCAAAGGCATATGCCCAGACGTTTCACAAAACGCTCCATTCTTCGACTGTTCTCAAGTAGTACCGTTTATGGCTGCTTTCACGTGTTGATCACCTCTCGGATGTTGGAGTATTGCGCCGATTGGTTGATGGTACCAGACACCAGCAGCAAGTTGTTTACGGCTGGCCAGCGCACAGAGGTCCGGCTTTGACTCAGTCTTTCAGGAGGAGTAGGCAAGGTTCTCCCTTAGCTGCGGGCGTCTTCTGGACCTCAGGTCACCAAGCCAAAAGGAGAAGCGAATGGTGCATGTTCGTGTACCACTGGGCAATATTGGGCAGCAATGGGCACATGAGCAAACTCGCACTGTTCAGTCACCAGCTGACTGTCAAGATTGATGTGTGCTGCAAAGGTAGACAGGAGCAACTTAGCTTATTGATCTCATGGCAAAGCCGATCCTGTGCCATGTCAGGCGCTGGCATGTTGTTTCTACTGGACACTGGGATCCCCCGAGTAAAACTTACAAGCATGAGATAAATTGCAAGCTTGCGGCTTGAATACGCCAACAAGCTGCAACTGCAGCATGCGCATGAAACGAGCATAATTCAGAATCAAAAACCCAGTATTTTGGGATCAAACGGACATTTCCCGGACCACAGAAAGTAGGAGGCAGAACGAAAGTTAGTATCCTGTGCACTCAGAGAAGGGTGGTAAGATGAGCTGGAGAAATGGGGTTCGTGAGTGCGCAACGCGCTGGAGGGGGCAGTTGTTAAGTTAGTACGTTAGTAAGTTGGTAAGTAGATTATGTAGAGTGCTTGTGGAACTGGATGGGCGGTTAGCAAGGTGTTGGTATTACTACTGCTACGACTACTACCACTACCACCACCACCACCACCACCACCACCACCACCACCACCACCACAACCACAACCACCACCACCACCACCACCACCACCACCACCACTACAACCACAACCACAACCACAACCACAACCACAACCACAACCACAACAACGACGACGAGGACGACGACGACAAGCCCGCAACCACACAAAGCAGTACGAACTGGACATGTTTCGCCGAACAGGCATGGTGCAGTATGACTACTTGTCATTGACCTTCTTTTCACGGCGCATGAAAGCGAAAGGTTTCCTGGCAACAGTGTTGCAACACATCCAGCTGTTATCCCGGTCCTGCTTGTTAAGGGATCTTCCCGTGTTAGCGCAACTGTTCGGAATGAAATGTACTGAAACTAGGACTTCTCAAGCCGGAAGACACAGGCCCCTGCAAAGGAACGCAAGCCGCGGAGGTTTGCTTTCAAGCGTGCTTGCACCAAACATGTGCCTGCTCATGTGCCTTTCTATATGTTGTACCCTTGTGAAAAGTGAATTATGTTAGGGGCATGTGAATCAGTTCCCTGAAATTTCGGAATTGGCTCCACCATCACCCCGAAGAGAATGCCCTGCAACTTCTTGCCCTCGCTGAGACCCAGCTGCTGCGGCTTCGGTCTCCCAATCTGCCCGACTTTGTAGTAGACCTCGAGGTGGGAGTCAATGTGCAGGGAACGGGAAGGTGCCTGACCAAGACATTGCACAGGCCAGCAGGTATGCAGAAGAAATACTTCCCTTCGGCAACAACCTGCGTCTTCCAGATCCATGTGCATCTCGCTGCCTTTGCTGCTTTGTTCCCATCACATTCATCGTAGGGGCATGCTGATGGGCGCCGCTCCAGTTGACATAGGCTTCAATGAAGTGTATTATGGACAAAAAGTTAGTGAAGCAAAGCCTTGCTGGTGAACCAGTTCGGCAATTGCGGGTCCCAGGCGGTTTGTGGGCGTTGTCAGACGTCAACAGAGCACTCCGCACATTTAAGGTACGCGATTGATCAGAAGAATTGCCAGTAGCAAAGGCGAAGTCCTTCTAAGCTTTTCATTGGGTGAATGCATGTGAATGCGCGGAAGGGCAACAGCCCGGAGTCGATTGATGTAGCTAAGCATCCTTCCATTGCTTGCCTCTGTCTAAACTTGCAAACAACCTCATGGTTTAGGTATAGCCGCTTCACCCGGGACTCTGCATGGGACCATGACCATGACATCGTGCTTCAAGAAAGAGCCAGCTAAGGGTCCATGGCCAGTCCAGGGAAAATTGGCAAAAGAGTCGGCACATCCCTTTGCCAAGTTGAGAACTGCATTGCAGGCAGACATGTTGCTGTGCTAGTAGTCTTTGCGAGGCATGAGCGCGAAGCCCAGGCCCATAAATGCGGTCATTCCTGAAAAGCAGAAGAAACCTGAAAGGTACGCATGCTTCACATAAGCTCTTCAAGAGGCAAAAGCACGGGTGCATGTGAACCGGAGCCGGTACATGTTGCCGTGCTCGCACATTCTTGGCATGTACCGGTACCGCGAGTTCCATAGCACCTCACTAGCCATGATGCAACGTGAGCAACGGTCATCGGCCCCCGTGTCCCATCTCTCGCTGGGCTTCTTTGCACTCCAAAGTTGAGTTGGCCATCTTGTGCTTGTGGCCTCGCCAGTCATAGAAGGCAGTGTTCTGTGCTTCCTGGTTTCGGACATTCTTGGCAGCCAAGTTAGATGTAGCGTTTTGCCTACGGCAGTTGGGGTCTATTGAATTCAATAGTAGGTGGATTCAAGTTGATAGCTAGTTTGCCTTTGTTGCGAAGCGTCAAGACATTCGAGCGATGTGAGAGGTATAGTTCGCAATAAGTTCCTCCATGCATTTTGCTGCAGCCCGGCTAACATGCAAGCAACCTGTTGAGGAAATACTTTGAGACATTGCATGCGGATGGAAGTCCAATCATTGAGACAGTGGGTTGCAAAGTTTTACGTCATTGTTGTGCTTCATTGAGAGAATGCAGGGTCATGAACGGGATGCTTCCTTGCAGGCAATCATGCAGATTGTCAGCATGTTTGGTTTGATTGGATTCGGGGCGGCCCCGCGCATTTTCGGCTCGCAGTATGTGTTCGTCATGATATGGGCCGAGCGGAGGAGGCATATCATTTCCTTAACCACAGTCGTTGAGTCTTGGTGGCAAGGGATGTGAAATTATGTTGCAGCGAATCACTCTAAAGGGTTCGCCAGGATTATGACAACTTACAAAGCAATGCGTTTGCCGTATGGCAGCAAAGACATGTCGAGCAGCCTGGGCTCTTGGGTTCAAGATGTGTTTTGACAACGATCCCCTTGCTCCCTCGCAGGTAGGCGTCCCCCAAGACCTTTTTCTGCCGGCTCGCGCCGATCGTCTGGCGCCATGGACTTAGCCGCAAGGGTTGCCAAGCTGGAGCAGGAGACGGACATGGAACTGCTGGTTGCTAGAAATGCGCGATCCCTTGGCCTCATGTTCGATATGATGAACATGCACCCAGACAGGAATGTTTCTTGTTCATGCCCAGAATATTATGACTCAAAGCAAGCCTACACATGAACCTGCATGGTCACAACTTGAATACAGGTGTGTCGCTTTGGGGGAACCCGCCACATACCAAGGGAAACAAACCTACTTTTATTCCCTTACTTCACCACCTTGTCCCTTTTGGTCCATCGTTTACCTCGGGAATTAAGGGACGAGGAGAAAAGATGGTAAAGAGAGGACAAGAGAAGGGAAGTGAGTCACGGTTAAGAGACGAACGACCCACTCACTCCGCTCGTTTACACCTGATAACTTGATCAAGAGAGAAGGAGAGCGGTGAAGATAGAAAGATCTGGCCGCTGGCTGTCTCCTTCCACGTGAGGCAAGTCGAAAGACAGGCAAAGCCACACTTCTCCGCGGAGAAGCTTCGGGAAGGTGGGGAAGGGGGGGAAGGGGGGCTGGGAAGTTGTTGCAAGCGACTCAGCAGGAGTTGGCGGCGGAGAGGGAGCGCAACCAGCAGTTCGTCAATCAGGTCTATGGAAACGAGACGGTACGGGCATCGGCCTTCAGTCTCTCAAAGCTTGAGGTGCAGTGGGAATACATCCGCTTAGACTCTCCAGTGGTTCAGGGTTTCAAACAGCATTGGTTGGAAACCCACCAGTTGTTCCGCTCCCAGGAAAACTGCCTTCTTTCAACATTTTTGTGTGTTTTCTTCTTCCATTTGCTGAAGAATATGATTCTCCCGTTTTGGTTTGAAAGGGGGCTTATGCACAAATGAAAGTGTTTGCTTGCTTCAGCGGGCTGGAGCCGAGTTGGGTTGAAGCCGGCATGGAAGCCTTGGTTGCCCATGGAATTTTACCACTCGACTTCTACCCCCTGACACGTTCTGGGTTGGGTATGGGCATGGGGCTGAGTGATTGAGCAAATGGAGATGACTCACCGTAAATGGACCACCCCATGCATGTCTCACCAAACCACGAAAGCTGCGGCCCTTTGCCATTAGCGCAGCACTTCTGTGAAGTCTGCCTTTTCAACTCAGCAAAAAGGACTGTAACTGCTCGGCGAGTTGCGAGTATTATGTTGGTAATGTATTTGGGTCGTCACCACCAAAGGGAACAGACCCCTTTTTTTTGGGGGGGGGAGGATTGATGTTTCCCCATTCACAGCCCTCTGGGGTGTTTAATTGAGTTCCCCCGAGCATCCTTTGCCTTTCTGCTGTGTTCGTTTGTGTTGTCCATGTCTTCTTGAGAGCTAAAAGCAGCAACGGAAACGTGACCATTTATTTGGAGGACGAATCTTCACGCAGACTCTTGGGTGAGCTTTTCATGGTGGTTCTGTAACTTCCATTTGCTGCATGTAACGCATTGCGGTCAGGCTGCCTCTTCCTCCCAGCCATCCCAGCCAGCACTTTGGTCGCAGGAGGAACTCGGAGCGCAACGAGTCCAGAGTTGCACAATGATTTCAGGGCGCAATATGGGTATGGCCCAAAATTACGCGGATTTTGGTCCATGTGTCCACTTACCAGGGTTCCATTTTGGAATTCCGGTTTTTTGAGCCTCGGCCATATAGCCCATACCCACCACAGTATCAAGCAATTTCCCATGTGGCACCTAATTATTGGCCGTGGCCGGCAAAGAGTTGGGCTACATATCATCTTACTTTGACCATGTTGTTTTTATGTCGACTTTTACATTTGGGTGTGCCTTTTTTTGGCATCTCCCAAAATGGAGATGTTCCGATTTGTTTCCCTTTAACACCACTATAAGGGCGTACCCCCCCAATCAATTATTCACCCATTTGCTGCGCAGGCCTGCCAAGTCGCAGCGTGTTGAACTCATGGCAGTGATAGCCGTATTTGTTGTCCTGGCCGCACACCCAAGACAAACTGCAGTGCCCTCACTTCCTTTTTGTAATGAAACGATCTCTTCCTACACGACCTTGTCGGGTTAGTTTGGCAGTTCGAGCAGAAGGAGCAGTGTTGCTGCGGCATGTGCAAATGTGTCTTGCAGTTGAGGCACCTGGTCACAAGCTTATTAAAGGGAGGAAGATATGAACTGTTTCAGGTCAATGCCAGGTAGCAGTTCATGCGTTTGCCTTATCTGATGATGTTCGACAAGACTCAACTCCTAGGTTTGGGCTTTGGTTTGCACGCCTTGGGACTCCAGGTACCAGAAGCCACATGCGATTCGGTCCAGCTGTTCGCCAGTCGCTGGCTTCGTAACTAAACAGAATGCTGTATGTGGGTGTGTCATGTTTGAAGGGACCCCCAAAATGGTGGGTTTCCCTCTGGCTTCCCTTGAAACCAACCCCCAAAAAGGGTACCCAGAAAGAAGACAGGCCCACAGGATGATACAAGCTCCTCGCAAGAATCACAAAAAGCTAGAGGGGTCCTTTGTATGGTTTGAGGATGTGCCGCGGTCACGAAATGGAGGGCCCTGCAAATTGTCGGCCTCTGTTGTTGTTGCAGTTGAAGAAGCATCCGAAGGGGTCCAAAATTGCAAGCCATTGAAGCGGTCAGATGTGCAGAGCGTTTGTAGAGCCCTTTCAATTGCGCATGCGTGAGGCTGATGTGCAGGAGAGTCCTAGAGCCAGCTCACAGGAGACATCCCTGGAGTTTCGAATGTGGCGGGTTTCATGAAGAGAATCAGCAGGTTGACAGGAGAAGCCAGTTCCTAGGTTGATTTTAGCTGGTATAGCGCGATCCGGCCGCGATCTGACCTTGATCCTGTCCTACAAGCTACAGTCTAGCCGTATCTTGGCGTGATCCAGCAGTCCGAGTCCGATCCAGCTGCGAGTTGTGCAATAAAACGTGCTGGAAGAAATGCCTTATATAGTGGACGCATGCACCGCCCCCTTCCGGCGCTCTTTTGAAGCACATGATTGA
>CAUJNA010003230.1:487500-512500 GCA_963377175.1 Effrenium voratum
CAAGTGTGATCAAGGCCCAAGGGAAGCCGCGAGCGGTTCGTTCAAACCGATGGCCAGGAGCTTCTGACGGCGCGGAACCATTCCGGGGAGGGAGGGTTTGGCGGGCGCATACGCAAAAGGAGGGGTAACCCGGTCACGGCACGTCTACTTCCCAGATTGGGCCAATGAAAGTAGAGTTCCCAGATGCAATCATATGTTTTGGGGGTGGGTTGTCACAATGAAAACAAGAGAATCCATTTGCAGGGTTGCCACACTTTGAGAATATGTCAGCGACAGAGATGGACATTGTCCTCCCGGTTGCAGACCTCATGCCGTCCGTGGAACATACTGTGGACCCCTGAAGAAGCAGCACATCACGCAATTTGCAGGATTTGTCAAACCGGGCCCATGGTTCTGCTAGTTTCTGCAGAGCAACTTTGAGAATGCTAGAAATGGTTCTAAAAGTGTGCCGCGTAAACTGCAGACTTGCTACATACCGTGTGCCCTGAAGCCTGATGTGTGCCTTGCGCATGGGCTCTTTGCTGGACCTTGGATTTCACAGCGTTCGGCTCTGCCGGTACGATCGACTTGCTTGCCACTTGCCGCTCGTACGCGCTGTGCTAGTCAAAAGCCCAAGCAACGGTGCCCTGGCAGGGCTAATATGCAGCTGGTAGTCGTCGACATGCTGCGCAAGATACACTTGGATCTTGGCACAAGTGGCCCACATGACATGGCATGGAGAGACTGGCCTAGAATAGTGCCCTGTTTGACAACCTTTCAGGTGTCCTTTCGTTCAGTTGACGATCGAGCTTAGTTTTTGTCCTCGCAAGAATCTGCTTGACGGCTTCTCGCATGTGGCACTGCGTGTTGGGGCGAGCTCTTGGCCTTGGAGAACGTTGATTCTGCATTTGCTGACCGGGATGGCCTCGGTAACAGGTGCTGTAACTCCCCAGAAGCGCGGGGGCAGGCGAGCCGGTCTGAGAATCCGCAGGCCGACCCGGCGGCGGATGAGCCCATGGACTGGGCCGGGGTCTTTCAACGCATAGGGCTGTGGTGGTCAAAACCAATGGGATCCCATTTTTGGGTGGGTGCACCACACATTTTCGTCCATTTTCGCGGGATTGGGATGTTCACTGGGTTATATATGGGTTTTGACCCATGGCCATATGAGACAAAGCATTTGATCCAATTGGACCCTTGACTCATGTGCAACAATCAAAAGCCACCCAATTTGCAGTAGTGGGTTCAGTATCACGTTTTGGTGCCGGTTTTCCCAGCTGAGTCACAATCAGAACCTGAAATTTCGAATGACCCACCCATATCAAGGGAAAATAATCTTAAAGGTGGCCACACCCAATTCTGGCTGCGATGGTCCCTTACTACCCTCCAATTACCCGGGTTTCGAGTGTGACTCAGGTGGCTTCCCGGCACTGTGGCCATGCTACATTGACCAGTGTAGTTTTGTGGCACATCTTGGACCACTTGCTCGTGCCGGAAGGGCTGGGCGATGGGTTAAGGCTAAAGGATACTCCGATGCAAAATGTAATAAAGCCAAGAAGAGGGTCGTCTTCTGAGCCCTATGAAGTTGTTTTCTTCTTCTGCCATGTTGATTTGCAGGAGAGCTTGTGGGGCAATCTTATCTTATCTTGTGTCTTGATCAGTCTTGTGAAGGACACAACGCAAAGACCATGCGAGCTGTAGCTTATCTTGATCGTGTTTGCAAAAACGGGGATGGTAAGGGCTCCACAAGTAACTGCCTAAGCAGATGTTGACTGTGTGGGAAGTGGTTGAGACATTTATTTAGGTGGCTCTGTGCTCTCAGCAAGGAGTCGATCTTTTTCCCATGTCCACAGCTAGTCAGCATGTTTGTTCCAGCGCTTTCGGGCATGGATAATACGGTAAAGACGTAGCACGCGCGCTTATTTTCAGGTCTTTTGGGCACATGAAAGGAACCTACAGCACTGAATCTCTTCTACATTTGCTCGAAGGGTTTTTCAGCTTCGGCTCTGGAGATCTATGTGTGTTTGTGTTGCACTTGTTGTGTTTTTGTTGCACTTGTGGTTTTTGTTGCACTTGTTCTGTTTTTGGCTGTGTAGCAAGGACCCTGGCCTCTTGTCTTGGGTAAGTTGTCGTTTCCTATGCATTTTCTGGTGTGTTCTTTTTTTGCCTGCTTGCTGGGTGGCTTGCTTGCTGGCTTGTTGTCGAAGGCGTGGGCGAGTCTTCGCATGCGTGCATGTTGCTTGCTTGAATGCTTGCTGGCTGCAACGCTTGGTTGGTTGATGGCCGGGAGGGCAGGCAGGCGGGCTTGCTATTTGTTAGATGCTGGGTTGCTTGATATAAACTGTTTTGCATTTGGTTTTCTTTTGTGTGCTGCTGAGCGTATGCTGTGGGCGTGGCTATTTTTTCCTCGCTCGCAGCCACGCGCCTTTGTCCTTTTTCAGCCGGCTCGGGAGGAGCCTATAAGGCTGGAGCTGGATCTGGACGACGAGGACAGTCATTTGGTCCAAGCAGCTCAAGGATCCCCAGGGAGCCTTGATTTTTTTAGCTTCTTTACAACTGGTTTGATTTGGCTTCAGAAATTTGGTTCAAATCACGAAACCAGCACAAACAAATGTATCAAACATACCCTGCAACAGGAAGCACTGCTTCGGCCTGCCTGGAACGCACCTTGCCCAAAGCCAGCCCCAGCTTTTATTCAAGTTCAACCCCAAGCCCTTCACCTGCCTTTCCCCCGTAGTCACGGTCCAAGCGCTTACATCCAGCCACTCGTTGTAGCGAGCCGCTTCCAGCAACAGCCACTCCTAATCAAAAAACGGTCCCAACCCCACCCCACCCCCACCCCCTCCACAAGCTGCCTTGAAGCTGCCTGTGTCAATGCGTGGTAACATTTTGGGCATATATTACAAAAAAAGCAGCTGGAACATGGGTTGAGCATTGACCAAATTGTCCACTATCGCCTTCTTTTTGCCATCTCCGATAGGTGTCGGTTTGCGGCCCCGCACCCATGCTGAAGGTTCCTTGCTCACTGCACCGCTAATTGAATTTGCTTGTTTTGTCTTTAATGGTAGTTCACTAGGGTCTGTGATTTTGAACTTGAAGCCGAAACACATCAAGGTGGCAGGCAACTGATCCATCCTGAACTTTGAGGGCCACATTGAAGAGGAATGTACTCCTGTTGAATCCCCCAACCCTGACAGCGTTTTTCACCTGACGGGCAGTGCCAATATGCACTGCGCACGATGCCAGCGCCAAAAGAGGCGCTTGCATGTCTGGCCAACTACAAGGCAAAGGAACGCAGAGTTTCTTCATCCAACACATTTCATGCACGGCTCCCGTCCTGACTTCGCAGTGACAACAAGTTCGGACTGGTTTTCGCAAATCTGCGCTGGCTGTGGTTGTAGCCAGCTTAAACATCACCTGAGAGGGGGACCTACAAATAGCCCTGGGAGGAAGAGCTGCAAGCTGCTGTCCCGGCTTTCCGCGCGGAGGCCTCCGCAGATGTCGATGCAAACTGCCGGTTTTGGGTTTGAAGAACTGCAACAGGTACCCTCAAAAAGACTTGTTGTTCTTTGTGTTGCACGAGGGAATGCCAAATTCGTACCTTGATTCAATGTACCTTGATAGGCTCAAACTTGCATGTTGTTTTGACGGAGTGGTTGTATTTTGTCCGCGGCATGACGAGTGTTGGGACAATGCCATTGGGTCTGGGCTTCTCCGAACACCTGTGTACAATCCTTCACGGTGGCCTGTGCAACACCGGCAATTGATTCAACCCGATGCCAAGAAGAGGTTGCAATATGTGACTGGCACATGCGTGAAATAAGCAGCTTTCTGCGCTTCAAGGCTTCATGTCAAATGTGCGGCAGCAGACGGCATATCATTGGATCCTGTACCGGACAAATGCCACCGCAACGCGATCATCATCATCATCATCATCATCATCATCATCATCATCATCATCATCATCATCATCATCACCAGCCATCTTATTTGTCGGAGGTGTCATCGCTTTGCTCGGCGTATCATTGCCTTGTATGATAGCTTGCAATCAACATCCTTGCAAGCAACGCAACGCAATGTAGTCAAGCCTGCGCTGCACAACTTTCTGGTTCAGGAAGATTGATGATGATTGATGATGATGATGATGATGATGATGATGATGATGATGATGATGCTGATGATGATGACGACGACGACGATGAAGATGGCGATGGCGATGACGATGACGATGACGATGACGATGACGATGACGATGATGCCGATGACGATGACGATGATGCTGATGCTGATGCTGATGCTGATGAGGATGAGGATGAGGATGAGGATGAGGATGAGGATGATGAAGGGTGATGATGATGAAGGATGAAGGATGATCACGGATAATGAAGAATGATGAAGGATGATGAAGGGTGATGAAGGGTGATGAAGGGTGATGAAGGAAGAATGACAAGGATGAGGATCAGGATGACGGTGATGCAGGTGGTGGTGGTGGTGGTGGTGGTGGTGGTGGTGGTGGTGGTGGTGGTGGTGGTGGTGGTGGTGGTGACGATTCGGATGACGCTGCTGGTTATGGTCATGGGCACCAGGATTGAGCTGGTGGTGGCGATGCCGACAATTAACGACCTTCAGATTGTTGCTAGTTTCATCATTGCTTCTACAGTGTGCTAGTTTTATGGGTATGAGGGTTGTGTTTTTGAGTTTGAACGTTTGGCAAGCATTCCCGAGCGAGGGACTTGATCCGAAATCTTTGTCATGGCTCTCAAACCACCAAACATCGCTTTCTGGCTCGAAGGGGCTGCCCTTCGGGCATGTTGTTCTCAAGCGCAGACACAGATTGCGATTGACGTGCCCAGAATTTGGATTGACCATGCGAGTGTAAAATACGGACTTGCCCCAGAGTCAGAGGCTGCCAGCTGTTCAAGGTTTTGTCTGAGCAGTTGGCTTTACCCTGTACAGAGGAACTTGTTGAGTGCTTTCATTCTGGCCCAAGGGCGGGAGAGGGTGGGAGATTCCCAAGACACCAACTGCTTCAAATCGTATGAAGTCACAGGCTACTTGTTTCGCAAAGCGGAACCAGGTTGGTTTGGGCATAACATATGTTCATCAACAATAACTGCTTTGGAAGCTTTGGCAATGCAAATGAG
This sequence comes from Effrenium voratum, assembly GCA_963377175.1. Taxonomy (NCBI): domain Eukaryota; class Dinophyceae; order Suessiales; family Symbiodiniaceae; genus Effrenium; species Effrenium voratum. Next base: position 492,624 of record CAUJNA010003230.1, read on the forward strand.
TCCCAATGTGACACGCACACACACACACACACAAATGGCATTTACTATCTGGGCTTTACAGCAAGTCTCATCAACTGATTGCCATACAAGAACTGCAAGAGTTTAACAGCATACCCCAAACCCACCCTTTCAGTTAGGAGTCTTCCAGTGGCTGAGTTGGGATATCTAACTGAACTGAAGTGCACATGCGTACTTGTTGGCAACTAGTCGATTTGTTGCCCAAGTCCTAGCATTTGAGCTGTTGGCTATTAGCTCTGATCAGCTACCAGGCAAGAGTTCATTTGGTGGGCCTTTGTGCAACCCCCCGGTGTGGTTTTCTCAGGCAAGCCCAGCGGCACTGGCGGAAGCGGAACCAGCCGGCTCCGCTCTTGAGGTGCAGCCGTGGGTCATGCACTTGGGTTTGGGGGCGGCCCTTGTCTCAGCTTGCAGTTGGTGCTTTGGAGCCCGGTGGCCAAATCCAAATTTTCACCACCAACCCAAACCACCAATCAAAAAGATACCTGATTGTCTGTGTGTTTTCTCCTATGTACAACCAAGCTGCATAGAACTGGCCGATTCAGGAGAGCATTCTTCTTCGCCGAGGGTTCTTTCCGCCCGCTCCCCATTCCAAAAGCTTCCCAGTGCTTTCAGCGTTAGAACCAGGGTTGTGGGATCAAGGGGTTTATCCCCCACTTCTATGAAAGGGAATCTCCCTCTTTGTATAGGGGGTTAGTCTTTCAGACACCTTTTTTTGTATCACAGAAGTGGTCATTTCTCACAGCCCAGCTTAGAACAGGTAGCCCAGAGAGACCACTAGTCAAAAAGGGAACAAGCCTGATTGCTTCTTATTGTGCCAGCCGGAATCTGGATTTTCATTAGAGTTTAGGGAAGTATTCCAGAGAAGGCTCAGCTATTTAGGATTTTGATTGGCAGTCGGCAACCCTTACTTTGGACACAACAGGAGACCGTGTAGCATCCGACTTGACTTGTTGCTGTGCCATTGAGTCCATTTATGTGAGAAATATGCAACATGCTACAGCTACAGCATAGGCTGCGATGCTCTGTGTTGGCACGAGGTTCTTGCGGAAATGTGTTGGTCACAGGCGTGAGGGACAGCTTTGCACTTACGGAGCCTGACCTTCGGGCCACTGAAAACTCGGGGGAACACGGAGATGATTAGAACCGGGTAAGCGGCTAAATGGGTATTCATGTCCTTGGCCAAGTCAAGGTTTCCATTGCAAAGCTGCATGCAAGAAACATACATACCCTCATAGGTCAGTTTGATTGAACATAGTTTTTTGTTCTGAGCATGTTAGACCACGTGTTGGATGGTTTTGACAGGGAAACCGATCATCATTTCGAGATGGCCAGGACGGTCTGCGGACACCTCCCCGTGCCACTGCGGCATTGCGGTCTCCTGCGAGGAATGCAGAAGCCGCTTGTCTGCACTGCGGCCATTGTTTTGCAAATATGGCTGTGGGTCAAAATAGGGTAACCCCAAAATTGTGGCAAATGGAGACATGGACGATTTGACCGGTCCAATTCCTGGTGGTTGAATTTTGACCCATACCCATGTTGGGCGGTGATGCGCTTTCCATTTGTTTTGTGCGCAGCCCGCTGCTGCAAAAGCGATGTTGCTGCTTGATTGTGACCAGGCATTCTATGCAGGATATTCTGCTTTGGCCCGGTCGCACTGACGCACTCTAGCGACCAGAAGATGTCCAACCTTGGCCCGGACAGTTGGAACTCATCATGGCCTCAAGAAATTGGTCCATAAGCCTCAACTTTGAGAAGCCCCAGCGCTAGCTAGCCGTCAAGGGTGGTTGTCTTTTGGTTGCCTCTCAACATCCAAACAGTGACCCCTTCTGAGAACCAGCTTGCCTGAGGACGTCATTGCTGGGGCTCCGGCGGAGCCAGTCCTTGCGGCCGAGGTTGGCTTGGGCCACGCGAAGGGATTTTAACGGGACCGTTTGGTTGGCCATTGCACCACGAAACAAAATTCAGCAAGTTGGGGGGTCTCTTTCGCCAGGCGATTGGAATTGGGATTGATGGAACGCCCAAAGGGCATATTTTAAGATGTTCCTCACAGAGCGTTCCGAATGAAACTCCCGATCAATACGAGGAGTGTTTTGAGCGTTCCACGCATGTCGAAGTCCAGTTCTTGGCAAGCGAACATATACCAGGCAAGATGCAGAATGGACCAAAGAAAGTAAAGCCGCGAGCCGATTCCTTTGGATTAGTCAGTGATTTTGAGCAGAATAATTTCAGGTGAGCCCCGATTTCTGACTGCGGTTGAGATCATTGCAGGGGTCGGAGCGGTCGCCGCTTCATTCAAACCTGGTGGATTTGCGCGGGTCGGAGCCGCGCCTCATGTGTTTGTGGCGACGACCTGACAGGATCCATGAGATTTAATCTCTTGTTGCCGTCCAACGGGTTTCAACACGATGGCATCACTCTCACCCAAGCAAAGGCATATTTCTGTTGCCGGCTTCGTTATCGGTTCGAAGCAGACACTGCGATTTGCTCAAACCTTGGAGCAGTACGGGATATACTCATCCGCAAGCCAACAGGAGGGACCCCTAAAAGGCCCGTGCCGTAAGGATTTCCGCAACTAAGAGGTGTGTGTGTGTGTCTCCTGAAATAGGAAGTCCCAGAAATGGCGGATTTTTTGATAAGGTGTGTTGAAAGCCGTTTGGACAGGGGTCGCTGTTTTTGATTCCATGGATTTCCAGGTCAGATCCAGGGTATTTAATTTTGAGACTGTCACTTGGATTGTTGAAACGTCCTCTGCTTTGCAAAGCATCTTCGCTCGGATGCGGCGCGTCGACTGCAGGATGGTCTGCAGACGCCTCCCCGTGGCACAGCAGCCTTACGGTCTCCTGTGAGGAATGCGGATGCCACCTGCCTGCATTGCTGCCATTTCTTAAACTCGCTTCCTGAGTTTCTGGACTTTATATACTTTTGGGGAAGACCAATTTGGTGGCAAGCAAACAGTTTTTTTTTGGCCATCCACTCAGGGCGTGAGTAAAACACAGACTGAGTTGCCAAAGCTCTTGCTGACACTGATGTCCCGCACGCACGTTGCCATTCCAGGAACAGCCATATTCACATGTTAGATTTGGCTGGACACTCCTGAGAGAAGGCTCCAACGGTGCTGAGCAACAAATAGCGCGATGCTTGATTGTGCCCCCCAAAGAGGCAAGCTGAACCTTGGTCATTGTTGGAGCTAAGCCTAGCAGCTAAGTAAGTCAGCAGCTTCACAGCAGTTGGCTTGGAATTAGACCCCTCTAAAGAATTCAGCCCTCATGTGCACAAACCTTGTGGAAGGGTGTTCTGTTCTGTGACGGGGGACAGGCAGAGCTTCAGGTGTCCCGAATCCTTTTGATTCTTCCCATGTCGCCCAGTCACCACAAGAGAGCTATCTGGGGCACAGCCGTTTCCAGGTCAGCTCTGAGCCCGCCGTTGCGCCTGCGGCTGCAAATGCCCTGGCATCAGCCGAGGCAGCTTGGCGAGTTTGGGGTCCGGGTGAAGACCCCCAGGTGCATGAAATGAGGACAATGCTTGTCGATGTATGATAAATCAGAGTGAAGCATGTCATCACAAGGCCTTGTGCAATTTGTGGCCGTGCAATGCTTGTCTCATCTCGATTTAATTGGGACAGCATACGGTCCATGGTGGATGCTCAAATTGACGCTGAGCAGTATGCCAACCATTGACAGGGACAATGGGGGCTGACCAAACATGGGGCCTTTTTTCGGGGAGCCCAGGGTCATTGTGTGCAGACGCTTGACATGGTGCGCAAAAGGCATTCTTTGGCTGTCCCCACCACATGGAGCACAAATCCTGGCGCAGCTGCAAAGAAATCAGAAAGATTCAGAAAGCGTGGTGTATAATAAGCACTTACGTAGTGTTTCATGCTCATTTGCCATTCGATTGGGCTTAAATTCTCGCCCAGTCCCGAGCAAACAAAGTTTTGGAGCCCTCTGCGGCTTCCACTGCAGGTAGCACAGTTTTTGGTGCCATGACTTGCGAGTCAAAGTGTTGGGGCCGGATGGAGAGTGTTTGTTGGGTTCTATTGGGCTTCCTGACAATCGAAGCTCTGCACTCCCGACTTTTGAGCCAGACCCGCTTGCCCACACCCTCGGGGATCTTGGTGCGGGGGTGAGTAAGCAGTCATGTTCCGACAGCCATTCGACTTTCCTGTCCCCCAAATCCTTGTGATTCCTCCCATGTCACCCAGTCACCACAAGCGAGCTATCTGGGGCACAGCCGTTTCCAGGTCAGCTCTGAGCCCGCCGTTGCGCCTGCGGCTGCAAATGCCCTGGCATCAGCCGAGGCAGCTTGGCGACTGTGGGGTCTTTGAACTCCCCCCCCCCCCCATTTGCATGGAATATGCATGTCGATTTATGATCAAAAGCAGAGTGAAGCAAACAAGCATATCATAGCCTTGTTGCACTTTTACCTCCAGACATGTTATAACAAGGCCTTATGCAATGTATGGCCGTGAAACGGTTGTCTCTTTTCAAAGCAATCATGTTGCTATTTGCGTGGGACAGCCTACGGTCCATGGTGGATGCTCAAATTGACGCTGAGCAGTATGCCAACCATTGACAGGGACAATGGGGGCTGACCAAACATGGGGCCTTTTTTCGGGGAGCCCAGGGTCATTGTGTGCAGACGCTTGACATGGTGCGCAAAAGGCATTCTTTGGCTGTCCCCACCACATGGAGCACAAATCCTGGCGCAGCTGCAAAGAAATCAGAAAGATTCAGAAAGCGTGGTGTATAATAAGCACTTACGTAGTGTTTCATGCTCATTCGCCATTCGATTGGGCTTAAATTCTCGCCCAGTCCCGAGCAAACAAAGTTTTGGAGCCCTCTGCGGCTTCCACTGCAGGTAGCACAGTTTTTGGTGCCATGACTTGCGAGTCAAAGTGTTGGGGCCGGATGGAGAGTGTTTGTTGGGTTCTATTGGGCTTCCTGACAATCGAAAAGAAAGCACTCCCGACCCGCTTGCCCACACCCTCGGGGATCTTGGTGCGTGGGTGAGTAAGCAGTCATGTTCCGACAGCCATTCAACTTTCATGTCCCCCGAATCCTTGTGATTCCTCCCATGTCACCCAGTCACCACAAGCGAGCTATTTGGAGCACAGCCGTTTCCAGGTCAGCTCTGAGCCCGCCGTTGCGCCTGCGGCTGCAAATGCCCTGGCATCAGCCGAGGCAGCTTGGCGACTGTGGGGTCTTTGAACCCCCCCCCCCCCCATTTGCATGGAATGAGGATATGCATGTCGATTTATGATCAAAAGCAGAGTGAAGCAAACAAGCATATCATAGCCTTGTTGCACTTTTACCTCCAGACATGTTATAACAAGGCCTTATGCAATGTATGGCCGTGAAACGGTTGTCTCTTTTCAAAGCAATCATGTTGCTATTTGCGTGGGACAGCCTACGGTCCATGGTGGATGCTCAAATTGACGCTGAGCAGTATGCCAACCATTGACAGGGACAATGGGGGCTGACCAAACATGGGGCCTTTTTTCGGGGAGCCCAGGGTCATTGTGTGCAGACGCTTGACATGGTGCGCAAAAGGCATTCTTTGGCTGTCCCCACCACATGGAGCACAAATCCTGGCGCAGCTGCAAAGAAATCAGAAAGATTCAGAAAGCGTGGTGTATAATAAGCACTTACGTAGTGTTTCATGCTCATTCGCCATTCGATTGGGCTTAAATTCTCGCCCAGTCCCGAGCAAACAAAGTTTTGGAGCCCTCTGCGGCTTCCACTGCAGGTAGCACAGTTTTTGGTGCCATGACTTGCGAGTCAAAGTGTTGGGGCCGGATGGAGAGTGTTTGTTGGGTTCTATTGGGCTTCCTGACAATCGAAAAGAAAGCACTCCCGACCCGCTTGCCCACACCCTCGTAGATCTTGGTGCGGGGGTGAGTAAGCAGTCATGTTCCGACAGCCATTCGACTTTCATGTCCCCCGAATCCTTGTGATTCCTCCCATGTCACCCAGTCACCACAAGCGAGCTATCTGGAGCACAGCCGTTTCCAGGTCAGCTCTGAGCCCGCCGTTGCGCCTGCGGCTGCAAATGCCCTGGCATCAGCCGAGGCAGCTTGGCGACTGTGGGGTCTTTGAACGCCCCCCCCCCCCCATTTGCATGGAATAAGGATATGCATGTTGATTTATGATCAAAAGCAGAGTGAAGCAAACAAGCATATCATAGCATTGTTGCACTTTTGCCTCCAGACATGTTATAACAAGGCCTTATGCAATGTATGGCCGTGAAACGGTTGTCTCTTTTCAAAGCAATCATGTTGCTATTTGCGTGGGACAGCCTACGGTCCATGGTGGATGCTCAAATTGACGCTGAGCAGTATGCCAACCATTGACAGGGACAATGGGGGCTGACCAAACATGGGGCCTTTTTTCGGGGAGCCCAGGGTCATTGTGTGCAGACGCTTGACATGGTGCGCAAAAGGCATTCTTTGGCTGTCCCCACCACATGGAGCACAAATCCTGGCGCAGCTGCAAAGAAATCAGAAAGATTCAGAAAGCGTGGTGTATAATAAGCACTTACGTAGTGTTTCATGCTCATTCGCCATTCGATTGGGCTTAAATTCTCGCCCAGTCCCGAGCAAACAAAGTTTTGGAGCCCTCTGCGGCTTCCACTGCAGGTAGCACAGTTTTTGGTGCCATGACTTGCGAGTCAAAGTGTTGGGGCCGGATGGAGAGTGTTTGTTGGGTTTTATTGGGCTTCCTGACAATCGAAGCTTTGCACTCCCGACTTTTGAGCCAGACCCGCTTGCCCACACCCTCGTAGATCTTGGTGCGGGGGTGAGTAAGCAGTCATGTTCCGACAGCCATTCGACTTTCATGTCCCCCGAATCCTTGTGATTCCTCCGAATCCATGTGATTCCTCCCATGTCACCCAGTCACCACAAGCGAGCTATCTGGGGCACAGCCGTTTCCAGGTCAGCTCTGAGCCCGCCGTTGCGCCTGCGGCTGCAAATGCCCTGGCATCAGCCGAGGCAGCTTGTCGAATGTGGGGTCCTTGAAAGCCCCCCCAGGTGCATGGAATGAGGATATGTGTTGCGTTTTATGATCATAATCAGAGTGAAGCAAACAAGCATATCATAGCATTGTTACAGTTGTACCTCCAGGCATGTTATAACAAGGCCTTGTGCAATGTATTGCCGGGCAAAGGTTGTCTGGTCTCAAAGCACTCCTCGTGCATTTCTTTGGGCGGGACAGCCTACGGTTTGTGGTGGATGTTCAATTGACGCTGAGCAGTATGCCAACCATTGACAGGGACAATGGGGGCTGACCAAACATGGGGCCCTTTTTCGGGGAGCCCAGGTCATTGCGTGCAGCTTGAGATTGGTCTCAGAATCACAGCACAGAGAAAGCTTGCTGAAGGCAAAGAACTTAAACTGTTTTACGCTAAGGCCATCCCGACTCCTCCAGTCGGGCTTAAGCCAAGTTGCAACTATCCCCCAGTTGGCTGCGTAACGCAACGTGTCGGGTTCCGCAATCCAGAAAAAGGGAAAACCAAACAGTTCAGGAACCATGGCACTTGTTTGGTGCCATTTAACACCATGGTGGACCATGCAAGAGTTTCTGGTGCCCCGACTCCTTCCCATGCTACCCAATCACTTCCATTTGCTTAAGATGTTGTTTTTATTTTGTTTTTCCCGTTTTGGTTTTCAAGGGAATCTATCACTACTGGAGGAGTTGTTTTTTTTCCAGGGGTCTTAAGCAAATGGAGGATCACAAGACAGCCATCAGGGACACGGCTGTTTCTAGGTCAGCCCTGAGCCCGCTGCGCCTGCGGCTGGAGCAGCCCCGGCATCCGCAGCTTGACGGATGTGGGGTCCAGGATATGCGCTTGGGCTTAGGCATTGCTAGAGGGAAGCAAGCAATCGAACATAGGCACAAACACATGCACACATACGTACATACAACATATGCATACATACATGCAGATCTACATACATACATACATACATACATACATACATACATACATACATACATACATACATACATACATACATACATACACACATACATACATACATATATAGATAGATACATACATACTTACTTACTTACATACTTACTTACACAACTGCCTACCTACCTACCTACCTACCTTGCCTATCTACGTACCTGTGTACCTACATACGTACATACCCACATACATACATACATACATACATACATACATACATACATACATACGTACGTACGTACATACATACCTGCCTCCATGCATACAGACTCATTTACGGACTGACATAGGTACATATATGGGTACAACTATACACCAACACATACATGGAAACATACGTGCACGCGCACATACGCACATACGCACACGCACGCATATGTGCACGTCCGTATGCACATGCATGCGTACACTTTGTGTACATGCATACACGGACATGTGCGTGCCTACCTACATACGTACATACATACAGACATGCATTACATTGCATTACATTACGTTACATTCCATTAGTACGTACATATACATACATACATACATACATACATACATACATACATACATACATACATACATACATGCATACATGCATACATGCATACATGCATACATGCATACATGCATACATGCATACATGCATACATGCATACATGCATACATGCATACATGCATACATGCATACATGCATACATGCATACATGCATACATGCATACATGCATACATGCATACATGCATACATGCATACATGCATACATGCATACATGCATACATGCATACATGCATACATGCATACATGCATACATGCATACATGCATACATACATACATACATACAGACATCCATACATCCATCCGTCCATCCGTCCATCCGTCCATCCGTCCATCCATCCATCCATGCATACATACATACACATACACACATACATACATACACACATGCATGCATACATGACATGATATGATATGACATGACACGACATGACATGACATGCCATACATAAATAGACGTGACATGACATGCCATACATGCATAGACACATACACACACACATAGATACACACGTACAACTATTTGTATATATAATACATACGTTGTTACATGCTTGCAAGCGTGTCATTTTGTCTTGGCTCAAAGCAATCATGCATTTGTTTGGGTGGGACAGCCTACGAACCATGGTGGATGTTCGCATGACGCTGAGTAAGCCAATCAATGTGACAGATTGAGCCCCCTTGATTCCCAAGCAAATTGCCTTGGATTGGAGGCCAGGCCCCAGTTGGTTCCACTACTCAGGGTAGGCAACCATTTTTTGGAAACGCATTAAACCTCCTCGGGTGGATGGCTTTAGTTGGCAGTTCTCCAATGGTCCAGCTGTCCAACATGGGGGCAATGCCTATGGGAGTGAGACACACTCGTTGGCTATTGCCTAGCCAACGAAACGGCCAGGCATAGCAGTTGGAAGAATCATTTCTTAGGACCTTGGCCAGCGGGGCACAACAATCATTGGGAATTACGGGATTATGAACAATTGGGTATGGGTCAAAATGAAACCACCAGGATATGGACCGCAGGTTTTGGTCCATGTGTCCACTAGGGTTTTATTTGGGGTACCTTTTTTTGAGCCACAGCCAATTCTTGGGGCTGGCGCCGTACATTTTTCGGACCGCCGCCTTTGAGTTTTTGGTGCCTCTCTCGTCCCATCCAGGCCGCGCCCTCGGCTGTCGCGCCGTCAGCCGAGGTGGCCGGGCCTGGAGGGGACGAGAGGGGGAGAACTCGACGCAGTCGTTTTTGGTGGTGTAAAGGGGCAAAAGGAGACATATCACGCCCCGTGCATGCAAATTACATCAAATTACTGCTGAAAAAACGTGGAGCACTTTCGTGCTTACATGTACCTCGCATAGGCCGTCCCGCATGGTATTTGCACTTGGCGTATTCGCCGGAGTAAACGTGTGAAACGTCGCATATACTGGCATTGAACTTCCCAACATTCCACTCACCTGCTGATGTGTATGTTCATAATGTATGTCCCCCTTTATGAACACATGTTAGTTGCGGGATGCAACGGTCATGGGGGCTGGGGGGGAGGGAGAGGGGGAGGGAGCCCTAAATAAGCCCCTATTAAGCCCTTAATAAGGCCTTATTTAGGGCTCCCTCCCCCCTCCCCTCCCTCCCCCCCAGCCCCCATGAAACGGTTTCTTTGACTGTTGCCTACCAATCAGGAGATATCACACACAAACATTTTGCCAAGGTCAGCATGCGATAGCATGCGCATGTTGAACCGGACCCGGTTTTTGTCTTTGTGTTTTGCTCCTGATGTTTTGCCCGGAAAAGATCAATCAGCAGCTTGAGCGAGTTTTGGAGCCTTAGGAGGGTTGACCTTTTGATTTCAACTGGTCCCTTTTGGGCCAGATGGATGGCTGGCACGTCTCAAATGCAGATCCTGAGAACGCACGGCAAGCCAAAAAGCATGGTGGCAAATTGAATCGGCTTTAGGCCCACTGGGCACAAGCCCCTTGACAGAGAAGGAGTTAAAATCCATATCCACACAGTGTGGGCATCTGTGGGTCAAAACTAATGGTACCATTTTGGGGTAGGTGAATTCACCACCCATTTTAGGCTTCCTATTTTAGTGGTTGGATTGAATCGGATGTTCACTGGGGGCTGACCGTTTTGGAGTTTGGCGTCCATGGCCATATCAAGGGTTCCAGCCAGCCACCCGAACTGTCCCAGCCGAGGATGCCGAAAGCCCAGAGGCGGGAGTGGCATCTTTTGGGCATCCGAGGTAAGATCGTGAGAAGGAGTCTGGGAATACTCCTTTCGAAGATTTGAAGGTTATTCAACATGTGTTTGTTTGGTTGTTTTTCTGTTTGTTTGTTTCTTTGTCTGTTTGTCTGTCTGTTTGTCTGTTTGTTTTTGTTTTTTCATAAGTTTGGAGGCGACAGCTGTGGGAGAAAAGACCGTCTCACGCCAAACTGGCTTCAATGCCTCAGGCCATGGCTCCCCTCGACCATTTCGGAAATCCAACTTACCTTTCGTTTCAAAATTAATTTCTCAAATTGCTGTTTGAAACCATGCCTTAATTTCTGTTTGAAATCCAAGATCTTACCTTTCGACCATACCTTGAGTTCAAGTGATGTTTTCTCATCGGCAACTGAGCAACATGAGGGCGTGATTTGAGAGGTTCAGACATGGTTTGACCTGCCAGCCAAAGAAGCACGCGCAAGCGCGTCTTTCGAAATGGCTGCCTTCACTCTCCGAGCAAGTGGATTTTGTCACCTTGCCACTTTTCCCAGCCATCCCCTTTGGTGTTTGTCTTTGGGTGTTTAGCTTTTGAGTGTTTGGTGGGGATTTCTATTTAACCCACTAAACATAGCTTTGAGGGGGGATCTGAGGACATCCCAGTTGCGATCTCTGCAGATCGCTGCCGTCAACACTCCCAGATTGTGGCCACACAGCATGTGAACCATCGGCTCCTCGTGCGCTGCTTTGTCGCAGTGGCGTGGTTGTGCGGAACCATAAACTGTAGAAGCTTTCTGTTTTCTTCAAAACAAAGTACATTAAACTTGCGAGTGCTCAATTGATTCCTAGCAGTGCTACAAGGTAATTCACGAGAGTGTCAAAATGAGGGACACCATCCACATGTTTGGAGTCATGTCAGTTCCCTTTGCCAGCAGTTTTGCCACAGAGCAACGCACAGGGGCAAAAGTCGAGGGGTCCGCCCAGACTCTTGAAAGGGCGCGGTAGGGTGATCTTCTGGTTACTAATTACCTCAGGCTTCCCGAGCCCTCAGTTGGATGGAGTGTTGTGTTTTTTCAGGTTTTGAGAACACCTGGAGGAGCATGAAGCCGTGCCAAGCATGCGACGGACTTGCTTGCACAGAGCCGTTTAAAATAGGGCACCCGGGTATGAAAACACAAAATGCTGGCAGAGCCGGTCAGCCAAAGCCAAAGCCAATCAAAGCTTAACTTTGCCAACTGCGACTACCTATTTTCAGGTCACCAATCGACCCCAATCCCTTCAATTTGTTAGGTCCCGAGACAAACCCCAAACGGCGTACCATCCAAGTGCAACCGCATCGGTTTGCTTTTTTCAGGGGCCGGCGCGGAAGCGCCTGCGCCTTGCAGGCCGATCGATCGCTCGGCGGTCGGCTCGGGCTTTTCTGTTGTTGTTGTTTGCTTTTCGCAGTCGGGTGGGGTGGGTGGGGTGGGGTGGGTGAGAAGATTCCACCAGAAATGGTCAAAGATGCAACCGGGAATCAGGAAGTTATCTCTCAGGTAGACGCAACTTGTTGTTTACCCGAGGTAGACACAACTTGGTTTTGAACCCTCAGGTAGAAACTGATAGACATTTGGAGCTGATCCCGGTAAGTTTTTGGGTTTCATGCACTCTCAGAGACTCGGTGTGAACCAAAATGAACCAAACACCTGCGAGGAGGGTGCTGCAAGAAAAGGAAAGGGTGGCGGGTTCCAAAGCCACAAGTCCGGCCGCTTCGAAGGCTGCAGGAAGCCAGCTCACCCATCGCGGGCGTTTCCACAAAAGTGCGCGGGGATATTGCGACATCCCGAACACCACAGGTCACGGGCACGTTGTAAAGAGTGGCGCTTCACGTGAGTTTCTTCTGCATGGCCCTAACGCCCCTATCAGCTACTTTTTCCCACACTTTGCGCGTGTTCCGCCGTAGACAACGTCACGGGCACTGATGCTGCGGGGCGCTCGGAGAATGCGTCCGGGGGGGTGGGGAAACTCTGAGGCAGCGTGCAGATGCAGGTTAATCTCAAAGTAGGACAACTCTTGCAACTTGAAATTGGTGTTCTTTTTGGGGGTTCGTTTCAAAGCCACCCCCATGAGTTTGTCCTGAATAAAGTGCGATCATGTAAACCCATCGTTTTCTAGTGTTGCTGATACTGCCTGCCAGTTGTTGGACATGAGCGTTTGTGTTTTGTTGCTGATACATTTATGGCAACATGACTGTGTCATTGCCTTTCAGGGAGGTGGATGCTCGGTGGCAACAGCCTTGCTATTCTTGGCGGCGTGGCGCTACAAGAACAATTAAGCTGCAGCTTAGAACGATTGATTTCCCCGAACAGAAATCACAAGTGGACGAAAAGGAATGAATGCGTTTCTGACTTTCCAAATGCTCTACTATGCAAAACCCAGTCGGCGTTCCGCGGAAGGGCATTTGGCTCCTGCTGGCAATTTGGACAGCCGTCGTTCGGTTGCCCAAGTATTGGTCCCTGTGGAAAGAAGCACTGGGCACCCATAAAAGGGCACAGATCTGTTGGACAAGGTGTTCTTTGTGCACTAGGTTTGGCAGGGATGCTGTTCACCACGACTTGCACAAAGCCACGCATGAGCCCATTTTTGGACACAAGCCCTTTGATCAGGCTGATGGCTGGCGTTGATTCCTGTGCTGCAACAGAGGCAGACTATAACCTGTACAATCCTTCAGATTTGCTTTCCCAACACGGGGGTAAATTTGATAGCCAGGCTTGAGGGCAGTAAGTCAAGTTTTGAATTGCTCATCGGTGACGCCAGGGATTCAATGGCTCACACATTTCTTACGGTTTGGGTTGTGCCAGCGACATACTTGGCCCAGGTTGGTAGATGCTGCTAACAAACATGAGGTGTGCCATGGGTTTCCCCCGGATGAATAGAGCCCATTTGAAGGACGCTCGAAAGAGATGAAGGCAGCTCGTTTGGGCTTGGCTTTGGGGTTATGGCGACCTCAAGCGATCGTTATGGCGACGTCAGCCCATGCTCTTCTGCATGTTGGCATGGATCCCCGAAAAAAAAAAAATGTTCGTGGAGGAATCCCCGTGAGCATCCTTGAAAAGCACAAGTAGTAGGAGCCAAGGGGCAATACATGTTACGTGTGAAGCTGGTTTCGAGTTCGTATCATGCGGTGGCTCCTTGGTTATTTCGCAGAATTGTGGGCATGAGGGCTTGGTGCCCACGTTTGTGACAGGACGCCTTCACTTCTGGCTATTTTCTTACAACGGCTTGACAAAAATCAGCAGGGGGCGGCGGAGTTCCCTGTGGCCGATGCCTGTCGCATGAAATTCAAGCACTTGTTCCCACGCCGAGAAAGGGCCGTCCGAATTAAACCCCTTAACAACTGTCATACAAATTGGTTAGGGTCTTTACCTAGATTGATCATGTTTGTTGGTAGTGTCAGGAGACGATTAGTAAACCCCCCCGATTAAAGGTTCCCCCTTTTCCCCCCCAGATTTTCACCAATACTAAAGTAAAGTGCCAACAAGGTTTCCCCCAAAAAACCCTACCCAATTATTTTTGGGCCCTCCCCAAAACCCCCCCTGATTAAAGGTAATTATCCCTTTGCAGCCCCCAAGCCAACAAAAACCTGCCAGAAAAGGTGCTTTCCTTCTTGCTTAGTATTTGCTTAGTCTGTGCTTAAACCCACCAATACTAAGTCACTAGTGACCCCCTCAAGTTTTTCCCCAAAAATGTGCTTCCCCCGAAATGCATTTTTCTTTATTAAAATTTGTTTAAAATGACAAGGTTTTCAAGCTCACAAAGGGGACCCCCCTTGGAGGCCAGTCCCCCCTCATTAACAGGAACCCCCCCGCGATTAATCAGGGCCCTTTTGGGCTCAAAACCAACAAACATGTGCTGTTGCCTTTTAAAGTCCTACTGCCCCAAAGGGACCAGAAGTAAGTGGACGAGGACCGAAGGGGCTCCAGAGTAATCAGGGGGGTCCTCCCAAAAGACTTTGGGACTTGTCCAAACCTTGTCGACCTTGAAGGGGGCGGGGGGAGGGGGGGGTTTACTAGTCAGTTGTCACCATTATCTCCGCTCTGTTCAGGGTATCTGAAAGTTGTTTTCTCGCTCCCTAGCTGTTGGTGTCTCGCCGCCTTTCGCGAGGGCAACCTTTGCTCATGTGGATCAGTTGCAGGGAAGCCAGTGGAAATCCACGCAGAATTGCCACAACACCCTCCACCCCACAAGCGGGGTCTCTTGCTTTGGTCGACTGAGGTCAGCCCCAAAGCCAAGGCCAAAGCCAAAGCGAAAGCCAAAGCGAAGGGAAAGGCGAAAGCCAAGGCAAGTGGCGGGGGTGTCGTTAGAGCTGCTTTGCAGTACCTGCCATACTTAGGAAGCTGAAGGGTTGTGACGCACCGTTCGTCAACTAAAAATTCACGGTTTGCCGCACCAAAGTTGTAGAAGAAAGTTGCGGGCAAGCGCGTAGTTTTCAGCTCAAAGTCATACACCCTTAGCGGCTTCATTTGTGAGTCACTGCCAGCTAGATGAATCGCTGGAGCTGCTATCTCCGAACTCAGAGAAGCCAAGATGCTGAAATTAGTGAGCTCAGCCGGGGGTAAAGCAAGCTTATTGCTTATGAAAGTTCCGTAATGGGGGGATTCCTGCATTCAGGTGGGCGATTGGTAATTTTCGTGAGAATGGTCTCTTGGATTGGGCTACTCCGGCTGTGCTTTGCAAACGGCAGGCTGAAGCAAGCGGCAAAAAGGAGAAGGCCGGGAGAGGTTGCGTGACCTCACACAGGTGATTTGTTTGCTTCCTCGTGATGAAGATTCCTTGCTCAGGCAGCTCTGATAGTTTGCCGTGTGGTTTGATAAATGTAAATATGGAGGGAGATTGGCTTGGAATGTTCAGGTCTGGGAAACAAAGTTGATTCCTGATGTCATGTGCTGTGTCTTCCTCTGGGAAACAAAGTTGATTCCTGATGTCATGTGCTGTGTCTTCCCGTGTGACCAAGATGCCAACAAACCCACCAAGACGTCAAGCCATAGCGTTCCCCAAATACCAAGCACACGCCAGCAAGACAAGACACCAACCCGTCAAACCAAATTTCCGAAACGTAGTGTCGATACACGATCTGCTGAGCCATCAACACATCCAAAGGTCGGGTAGCGGATTTGGGCCTGTTTGCAGGAATACCCAAAGAGGATGGTTGCCCGTGGATGCGAGCATAGGCTCAGAAGGAAATGAAGCCGCTCGCCCGCGTTTGCTGAGCAGGTTGCTGGCAGCTTCGGAGATGTCCTGGCCGCGCTTTGGCAAAGAACGGGACTGGAGTTGCTTCTTTTGGATGTGCGAGTCCATCTTGCTTGGCCCAAGCCTCTCGCTGTAATTGGGCCCCGTCACCTGCCGGAGTCCGGCCACTGCCCAGGTACCCAAATTGATCCAGGCTCTGAATTTGGCATGCGCTCTCGGGGGCAACTTGTAAGAACTTCTGTCGTTGCATGGACTTCAGCCACTACCACAGCCACCCAAATGTCTATGGAAAGCCGTTGTGCCCCGTAGGTTTTTCTTGCTGGTGCGATAAGTAGGTAATGAGAAATGGAAGAACCCAGAAATCCCGTAGGGAAACCACCAGTTGGATGGCTTAAAAAAGGGGTTATTCCATTTATCATTCCCCACCCATCGCACCGATCGCAAGTTTTGATTGCCGCGTCGCGCCTGAGGCAACCGACAGCAAGGAGGTCACCATCCGCAGGAAGCCGGAGATCGACCGGGAAGTGGTGACCTTGGCCAAGGCGTGCTTTCGGTTGGGGCAGATCCAACTGGGCGTGTAAAAAGCCGTGGAAGAAAAAGGTCTGGTCCATGAGGTGGCTGGATCTTCATTGGCCACTGCCATTCTGTCCGAAAGGTTGGCCTATGTCTCGCTGTGTCCTAAAGCAGAGCTAATTGGCAGGGATGTGGGAGAAGTGAATCGCAATGTGAGTGTTTATTCCTAATACCGTATACTACTATCGTGCTTTATCATTCCTGGCCACAGTGCAAGTAAGTCAGAATCACAAAAAGCGGGTTCCATTTATCAGGAAGCATCATAGGCAAACCAATGTGCATTTGGGGGCTCAAGTGTGGTTTTCTGTTTTTCTTGACAAATGTGGTATGGTTCATCTCGCAGGTCACCCCCGCCAAGATTTCAGATCCCTTCGAATTCCTCGCGCATTTTCGCAGGTTTTCTTAGCCCGGGCACGGCTGGCTTTATGACAACACCCGAGTCGACAACCGAGACCCACTCCTTCCAACTGCTTGCCTTCCTTTGGCTCGTCCGTTCGGGCTGGCGGGCAAGACCCGAAAGAGGATCAAAGGCCACCTCCAATGCACCCGAAACAGCTAACACGCATCAAGCACATTCTGCTACGGTAAAGGTAAAGGTCCACTGGACAGGCAAATGTGTTTGCGCCAAGTCTGGCATGAAGCATGAATTGCTATGTGGCACAACTAGAAGCTATGATGGTTTTTCGCGACAGTTTTCGTTGGCCCCATGTGCAGTGCAGTGGTTTGTCATGCTGAGTATTGCAATTATTCATATATTAACATGATCTAACAACTGTCAGCACGGTATTTGTTCCTCCAAACATGCCCTATTTTGCTCTTGCCTGGGCACTGTCGCCGAGGATTATCCAGCTTGCCATTATTTTATTCTGAAATGCCTGCTTACTTCCTTCCAATATGTTGTCTTCCTGGTGTAAGGGGTGTCGAAGGGGTGTGGACTAGGGATTGCCAGCTCGAGGTTTCGCTAGTTTGGCATACCCCACTTTCTTGGTAGGTTTGCAGGGTAGGTGTCTCAACAAACTCGGTTTTCCCGATTTTGACATACACCGCTCCTCGCTTTCGTGGCCAAACACAGCGCGAGGCGGTGGTTACGTTCAACGAAGCTGTAGCCTCCGAAGGGGTCCGCGAAGCAGCCGCTTGACATGTCAGATGCGTGGTGTGCGGCTCGTTGGGGGCTTGAGTTTCTGAGTTCTTCAGGATCTTTATGTTGTTCTTGGCCGTTTTTGTTTTTTTTTTGTTTAGCATCATCGGCTGTTTTCGGTCGCTTTTGTGGGTTGTTTGGTGCCTGTGTCAGTTTCTGAGGTTTGTTGCAAGGCCACGGAGCTCGGCACGTTTTGTGCGCATGGGTCTGCGTGCTTCGTGGGATTCGGCCGGCGGCTCAACGGGCACCCCTTGCCCTCCCACCCAATCAACATGGAACCTGACATGGAACCTGACCAGGCCTGTTTGCCTTCCAAAAAAATCGAGGGCGTTCATCGAATCAAGCGACCTCTTGCTGAGCCTTCTGGGAGGGCGTTCATCGAATCAAGCTTGCTGGTGTCATGTGGTGAAGCCACATTCGAAAGCGCAAGGCTTCAGCATGTTTCTACAGCCTGGCTCCGTGCTGAGCCTTGTTGGTAGAACTTAAAGCCATGAAATTATTGCTCGAGCACCTTATGAGTTCTGTTGTTTCTGTTGGACTGACCGGCAAACAAGCTATACTTGGGCAAGGGACAACTGCCATCCAGCGGGCTATTGTATTTCTTTCACGGGCGTGGTTGGTGCATACTGACGTATGTGTAGGCGTGGAGATGGGCGCGTTGCTTTGCCAGAAATTCAGGGCTGCCGTCGGCTAAGCGTGCCAGAGGCCTGCGGCAGGCGGTTTTATCTGGTCCAAAGTGCCAATCGTTGGAACTCATGATTAGCCGATGCTGACGGAGTCATGTTCAATACAAGCTCCACAACACGGTTTTTCAGTTGCATAGCCAAAGAAACACAGTTGATCCAAACTCTCCAAAAGATGACCCAGACTCAACGCTTGAAGTAGACGTGGCTCGGCTTTCTTTGGTTTATGCTGGACGCCTTTGCTTTCGTTTCGCCCCCGTGCCGAATCATGGGAGGAGGGCCGACGACTGAGGAGGCGGACGGGGAGGTGGCCGCGAAGTTCTGGAAGAGTTCAAAGCGTGGCCTTGGCATGGTTTCGGCTTGAGGCCAACTTCTAACTGCTTAATATTTTTTCCCACTTGGTTTTGAAGGGAATCTATCACTGCTAGATATATTTTTACTTTGTCAAGGGGGCTTAAGCAAATGGAAGTCAACTGGGGCGTTGATCTCTATTCCGTTCGGCCACCAGATGACCACGGGCAACCCATTTAGTGGTTTTACCCAATGGTCATGTAAAGGACATGTTGATCAACCCAGGGGGACCATGCCAAGCAGGGGTGGCAAGTTCCTTTTAGTACAGAAAGGAGCTATTTTAGGGCCTCCTCGGGTTAGTAGGGTCCTCCGCAACCCGAAGTCATCATTATGGTCGTGGTTCCCTCATCAGGAACCCTTACATGTTGTCCATATTTGCAAGGGTCCATGACCATCCCCCAAGCAAACCTGTCCTTTCACCGCATGTGGTCTCTCTCAAATTTGGCCTAGAGAGTGCTGCAACCCCACCCTTGGGTTGGTGAATCACACTTTACCCAGTCTCAACATACCGGCGCGTCTCATTGTAAGGGGACTCCCAAAAGGGTGGTTTTCCGTTTGGTTTCCCCTTAAGTCAACAAGAAAGGGTGTCCCTTACAAAAAAGCACACCCATTTTTGAGGTACACAGTTGGCCCGAGTTAGGCTGTGAAATATTATTGTGGAGGGCGGGCGTCCGAGGCTTGTTTCAAGTTAAAAGCTCGTTTAGCGTCTGCCGGCCGAGTCGGGCTGGTCGGCTGCAGAGGGAATATGAAGTATCAGTTGACCCCTTGCTGAGAGGACGTTAGCATTTGCACAACTCCCAACCAGCTCGACTTACTGAGTCACTGCCCGGTGAACAAGTTCGGGCCTTACGAAGCTCCATGTTTTTGACGTCCAGGTCTGCTTCCATCCTGAGACAGGATCCAATAGGTGCTCCAGAAAGACGCTTCCTTGGGCTTTGGACATGTCCGCAAAGTTTTTGTTGACCTTTGCGTGCCAGGCCCGAAGCTAGCAAGGCTCCTGGACGCGTTAAGTTGGCTGCTGATCATCTTCAAGACGCTTCGGCTTCACGAGTCGAGGGCATTGCATCGAAAAGGAACACCCACTTGGGATGACCCAAAGATGTAAGGGTGGAAGTACATACCCCCTGTTCATACCCCTTGGCTTCCATGGTTTCCAACCCACTTGAGAAGCGGTATATAC
>CAUJNA010003230.1:517500-540000 GCA_963377175.1 Effrenium voratum
ACGCTGAGATGACCTTTAATCACGCTCATGTTTTGTTCAAAGAAGCTGTTTTGCATGGGGGCATGGACCAAACCTCGCGATGCCTGGTACTAAGGAGCAGGCAAGCAGCATGCAGCGAGTCATCAGTGCCTTGCAGCTGAGCTGCATGGGTTCAGAGGGACATGCCAGAGGCGCGTGAACCAACCCTAAACAACCATCCAACCCAAAACAACTGTAAGCTACCCCAAAACAAGCGTTACACTCACCCTAAATCCACCCTCAAACAACCCACCCTAAGCCAAACCTAAACCCACCCTCAAGCCCCAACACCGCCCCTTAACAAACCAGCAGCCAACCCTAAGCCAAACCGAAGCTTCTTGGGGCACAGTGTTGACGTTTGAGAGGCATTCTTTCATAGAATAGATGCATGACAAACCAGTGATAGCTTTTCTTGGCATAGGACGCAGTCTTGAAGTTTGAGCATGTCAAGGAAAGAGGCATCTGAACAGAATTCAGGGCAAACCATCGCAGCCTCACAAAGTTCCTTCAAAGGGATCCCCGATGAGTTTCCTGTCAGATGATTCATGATGAATTTAATCATGTTCTTGACACCCCTTCTCGCGATGTTTTAGCTGAGGGGAAGGATTCAGGCCAATTTAAGTGTTCGATGAGCGTTGTAGCCCTCTTGCTGCCTAATTTGATGGGACTATAGCGAGGATTGAGAGGTTGTGGCTGTGAACTCCAACGAGGAATCCCCTGCACCTGGTGAATATAAAACCCCAAAGATGTTTCAGCTTGAAGGCTCCCCATCAAACGTGATACCCAGGTAAGTCTTTAGAAGACGTTGTCTCCATCTAGAGCCACCAGCCAATCGGGTCTTGCTCCCGGCGACCTCCATGCCTCAATCCTGCACCCGAGCAAGTCGGCCAAGAAGGAGCATTTGGCAGTGCTTGGACCATGGAAATCGATGCTTGCTGTGTGTCTCCGCCTATAAAGGAGGAGCAAAAAAGGTGCCATTCCCTTTGGAGTCCCCTAGTTGCCCCACTTTTTCGGTCATGTGTGTGGATAGTTCAGAAATGGCCTTTGCGATTGGGCTTTTTCTAACTCTTTGTAGCTTGCATTCAACCCAGACCGCTGCATTCGATTCACCCGGGTGAGCCCCTTTGAAGCCCAGCAAAGCAGCAACAGAGCCCTGCATTTGAGCATCCAGAGAAACAGCTCTCCAGCCACGAAATTCCGCGGAGTCTTACGGAGGGGGCTGTGGCCAAGTCCTAGGAAATTTGGGCAGATCTGGCTGAGTGTCTGTGGGAGCAAAATGCCACACAAGTGGTTCACCGGGAAAAAATTGCCAACCCCCAAAAGGGGCACGTCTTCCCCGACACTTTAGGTTTAAGAAAGCTGAGAGTTGCTTTTTGGTAGACTCCCTTCCTGAGATGTGAAAAAACAAAACAGGAAGTAACTCACACTTTGTGCTTGCCACTAAAATGGAAACCAACAACGTGACTGAAGTCCGGCAAATTAATTTACCTCAGTGGGTTTCCCAATGGTAGCGCAAAATTCGGTAGCCGAGCACTCCTCAGTTGATAGAGACATTGATCTGTTTAAACGCTATGCTAGGAGCCTCAGCAGAGCTGAACAAACGTAGTTCATGGACATGCTCACACACACACGCACACTCATGCCATACGCGCAAGACATGTTGTAGCGACTTGAATTTGGTCGGACTGGTCATGGACCCCTCACTACGGAATTCAATCAAACCTAACTAGCAATAAAGGGCTACTATAGCAGGCTACTATAGCAGGCACCACGACCACAACATACATGTGCGCAGCAATTTTGATGAGGGGCGCTGCAACCATGTTGCTGGGTGCTTCAAAACGTGGGGGTGAGCAAACATGTTGGGTGGGCTGGCCCCATTAAATCCTTGCAGGGCCATCAAATGGGTATGGGTCAAAATTAAACCGCCAGGAGACCACAGATTGTAGTCCTTGTCTCCAATTACCAGGGCAAGCCATTTTGGGGCTCCCCTTTTTTGGCCCTGCACCCAACTGGGTAGAATATTGGACATTGGCAGTTTGGTAGGCGTAGGGACAGGCCGGAACAGCCAAAAGCCCTGAGCACATGGCGCATTTAGATAGGACGAGGGCCAGTTACTGAGGCAGACGGCCGAGAATCTTTGGACAGGCGCGGCCTGGGTCGGAGGTCACATGAAGCCCACCAAAGACTTCCCAACAAAGCCGACAAAGCCATAGGTGCCACACGTAGATGTGGGATACAGCTCCTGGTTCACCCTTTATTAAAAGGTAATCCCGCAATGCCGGTAGCAGCGCGCTTTTGTCCGTTTGCTCATGTGCATTGTTGAATTTGTCATGTTTTCATTGACCAAAACGAAAGCTAGATCAGCTTATTCGCAGCCGCCTGAAGCCTCTGTCGGACCAAAAGGGGGATCACGGGTATGTGTTTGGTACTTGTTACCCTAGTACAATTGAAAAGCAATGGCCTCCCTTTGGTATTGGGATGGGTGTGTGTGTTTCATATTTGAGGCATCTTTAAACTTGGCTGATTTCACGCTTGTCCCCTTTCAAGGCCTTCCCGATTACAGAGCCTGTTCATGGCCCGGTGACTGGAATCGATTTAGTTTCAGTTTTGGTTTGTACTGACCCAGTAATGCGGGTACCCGATCAATCAAAAGGTTAGCGCATACTAGACGCGTACTGTACCCGCAATCATTGACTCCCGCCGAAAGGAAAAAGGGTATTCAATAAAGCAAAGCAGATAGGGTCTGCCCATATTAAGTCTCTCCTAGCTCGCCCTTCACCCAGACACCGGGAGATGTTATCCTGTTTGCTCCAACTTGTTGGTCCTTAGTATTCTGAAACAAATCAGTTCCCCCAGGCAAATTGTTTATTCATGAGAGGTGACAGCCAAGTCTATGGTACTCAACAGGTAGAATTACAAAAGGGTACGGAATCGAGGAAAGATCATTTCCACAGCAAAACCATCCCAGTACTAAGCCAATATGGTACTGAGGCAGCACTTGGCAATATTATCCAATACTGCCAATACTCTACCAATTCAAAATCCACAACCCTGAAATAAGTCCGTGCCCCCTTGAAAAGAGCCCGGCCAAGAATTGTCCAAGGGCAGCTACAGCCGCGGCCCTGATATTCAATATTCAGAATGGAAAAGGCTAATCAATTGAGGAAAGGAATTGCCCCTGTTGAAAACAAACAATATTAAAGCCCATACTGAAGTAATACTAAGTTACTCAACAAGTACTAAAGCAGCACTAAACAGTACCAACAGTACCCAGTCCGAGACTGCTTCGGGGCCACTTAGGGGGTGCATTTGACTGCTGAAGTATTTTAGCGGTTCCGCTATTGGGTCTCCTTGCGTTGTTTGGGGAGGGCGGGGCCTTGATGAATCCCTCACTCGACTGTTAGAATTGGTTCAGAGTTGGTTCAGAGTTGGTTTGGTATCGATTTAGTCCTGATTCAGTTTGCGAAATCCATAGTGTCTAGGTCCCCCAGTAGTGCCCTTTCACCCTTTTTTGGGGGAGGGTTCCCCTACTAAAATAAACTACAGCAAAAAGGGTACCCTTATTCTATCCTCCACTGGAGGACCTCGGTATACAGTGAAACAGATTCGTCCCCCCCAAAGAAAAGAGCACCTGTCTCTCTGCCTTGCCTGCTTGCAGGCTAGGGAATCATCGTGAGAACTATGTTCTGCGTCCCTCGTGTACAACCGCTATCCGGCATGAGAGGCCTTTGATACATACCCACCTCTTCAATTCAGAAGACTTCTGAAGAGAGCTTGGTTGTTTGAAGTGTTTTGACTATGCCTACCTTTGGTGGTACACATAGGATAAACACGAGGATGATCCGTTCGGACTTATTTGAACTGTCAATAGAAATTGTCTTTTGTGTGCCAAAGGAGTAAAAGCCAAAAAGCAAACATTCACGTGCCTGCAACGGCAATGGCCATACACTATTCGAGGCTAAATTACGAACGAGAGAGTCATGACTGTGAAACCAGGCAGCCCAAAGGGTATTTCGACATTTGTCTAGGAGTCTTGGTGACAGCATGTGTATTTACTGCCCATTGAGGGTACAGATGAACTTGCCCAGCCCCCAGTATATGGTGCCGGAATTCGTAAGTTGTGCCGGTGTCTATGCCGAAAACCCGGACGCATTTCCAGAGGTTGGCTTCCGAAGTGAAAGTCGTGAAGAGACGGCAGGGTGCTCGAGTGCCTGAAACCTTAGGGCCGGGGCCTCTCCAAGTACTTGGTTTCATCTTGTTTGTTTCACAGGGCTCCCCGTGCCACCTCTCTTGTTTTAAATGCATCCAACTTGTGGGCTGTTGACTTTCCTTGGGAGCCCCCATCCCCTTAGTTTTTTAGCTGTGTAGTTGGTTTAGTGATCGGGCTCTCAAACTTAACCAACCCAAAGTTCGTCGATCACTTAGCAGATCTGACTGCAGCCCAGTTTCATGGAGTGGAAGTGCAGGATGACTGCCCAAAGCGAGCTGAGTGGTTCGGTCTAGGTGAGCGGATCAAGCTGGTGCTGGCGCACTATCCGGTGCTCTTCATGAAGGGCTGGACCCCGCGGAACCCCAGCAGGGGCCTCCGAGGTGAAAAAAAAAAAAAACGCACCCCAAAGCGCCTTTTGGCCACCCCAAAGCAGATTCTGATGGGATTTCTCGGTAGCATGGGCTACAGAGGAGATTGCGCGGTCAAACGGATTAAGCCATAAGGGAATGAGGAATTGTGTGTTTTCACGAAAGCTAGCTTTAGCTAGCTGAAGTTTCTCCTTGCGTAAGCAAGGTAAGGAGGGGCTCAAATGCCGAAAGATTGATTTTTTCAATTATTTGAGCCGAAAAGATTGAAAAATATCAATTATTTAGACCCCCCCCCTTCCCCCCCCCCCCCCGGGTCTCAGGCTCGATTCCTCCCTGGTCCATCCCCCTTTCCCCGGGCAGTGGCTCAGTGTTCAGCAGTCTCGGTTTGCCCGTTTTGGACTTGGTGCTACGAACTTTTACATGTTCCACCGATTCAGCTTGTTCACTTGAGACCTCAGTCTTCTCGGTAAACCACCTCGCAAGAGTCTTTGCACACGCTGCATGCAGAACCCAGAGGTGCTTTAAGACAGCTTCTGACGCCTCTCGTTGTTTTCATTTTTCAAGGTTTGCCACGCCACCATGTGCGTTTGCGTCACGCATCCTACGAATCTTGTCGGGCCTCTCGTTGTACACAAGCTACCTATGAATCCACTCTGTCACCGACCCATCTCATGCAACAACTGCTAGCTTTCGTTCACCCGCTCCTCAAGTCCATATCCCTTATTCAACACCTGGTGAACATAGGACTTGGGCTGCATGTTTGTTCAACGGCATTCCTCAAAAGTTGAGCAGCCTCTCTTCCACAGCGATAGCTATGTCCAAAAGCCACCCCGATCTCACGCATCCATCGGTTGCATTACATTGTGTTGGAATGTGTTAAACATGTGCGTAAGATTAGGAAGGTTTTGCTTGGGATGCGTTTAAGAGGGGCATTTGAAATTGGGAGGGCCCGACACGTTTCAGCGCGAAGCCATGATTTCACCTTGATGTTGGAGGTGGTATTGACTTCGGGTAAAGTTGCTCTCCACATTGATCACGAGAGCGCGCGCTTCAGCGCATAGAATCTCAGTATTGTTGGAAGAGATACTGAGAGCATCAGTCAACGCGCTACACTATCGAAGCAAAATATGTGGAATGCCAACTCAAAGAGCTCTGTTTGTTGCAACCGTACAAAGAGCACGCACTCAGCTATACAAACAGGCATAGAAACACAAACTTCCAACATGTTCTCACTTCACTATGGAGGTGTCCGGTTGATTGTTTATAGTACTTGTTCGGAGATCCACTCACGTCGCGCCCCTCGGGATGCTTGTTGCGTCCGGCCCAGTTTGGGGCATGGAAGAAACTAAGGTTTGGGAACACTATTTGTACCCTCCTGTCCACTAGCATGGAACCTGCACATTTCGTGATCCTGCAAAAAAACGAAATTTTCCTAGACCATTTGGTCCATGGCAACATGAAGGAGGGCATGTTGTAACTCAGGCCCGCTCCGCACACCAACTCCCAGGCTGCGATGCGTGCGCCAGCTGGAAGGATGGCACCCTTGCCAGCCGTTGGGTGGATGGTTGTGGTGGACACGCCAGGTTCCCAGCTGGGACCGCTGGTTTTAGCCCTTGTTTCCATTAGGGTTCCGTTTGGGGTCCCCAGTTTTGACCCACACCCATGTGATGTTTTCATGAGCTGAGCAGATCTGTGGTGTTTCCGGCTGGGTTGCGTTTTTCAACCAAGCCGATTGGCTGAGTGGATCCATTGATCCAAGTTTGATTCGTGTCCATCCAAAAGCAAGTCTGGCATCAACGCATGGCTATTTTCAAAAATGCACACCCCACAAGAACCTCAGTCTTCATGACATCTAATCCTCATAGAACGCGATTATTGAGAAGGACACGACCCCTGCGAGGGTTTCTGCAACTTGTCACTTCGTTCCTCTTGGCTATGCCATAGTTATATTTTTGGTTACACTCATTTGTATTGTGGACACAAGTGCAGTGTTTTGTGCTTGTGGCTGATATCGCCGCGTGCAGCTATCTGTTTGCCTTACCAGTGCTTGTTGCTCCCTCGACAAAGCTTTTGACCTTTTGGCTTCCCGTTCTTGCCCACAAGTGTGGCACCAGGTGAAGGGCACTCAAGGCTGGAGTTGCACTCAACACCGCCCCTATGCGTTGGACGATGCTTATGTTGGTGTTGCGGTCTTTATGTTTCCCCGAAAGGAACCTCGAGCCCTTCCAGGGACTTTGAGAATGTAACATGGGAAACATCAGTTCGAGGGCCTTACAAGCCTCCTTCGGGTTCCACGGATGTAACTTCTGGGAATTCATAGCACCCTCGCAAGGGTGACTTGCTTCATGAGGGAAGCAGATGGCGCTAGTCCAACAACTTTTCTCTCGTCCACTTGCCGGGACCTGTGCCACCCTCCCGCTCAGTGCAACTGTGTTCTTCGGAGGAAGCAGTGCATTTAGAGCATTCAAACACATCCGGGTCCCTCAACGAGACATGCCATTTGCATCAGGGGTTTGGACGAAACACTGGTTCCTTTTTTGACCTTCTGGAAATCCCATGGCACTGCTTTGGCATGTCTACTATTATTTGGCAAGCCGGGCCTGGCATGCTTTGCCGAGGATATCCTGACGGCACTTACAAATGCCTACCCGATGCTTCTGGAGGACAGACCGCTTCGTTTTGTTCTGTCTAAACTGGGCCTACAGCAGCATGCATCTGGCCAAATGTACCTCATGTGGAGCGTGATGCTTGTGACATGGTTCAGTGATTGCTTGTTTGTCTTCCACAAATATGGCACGTGACGTGTTCAGACAAGATGCCCGGCTTCGCTTTGGGAGGTGGTGCTTGCTCCACGCATCATCCCAAAGCGAAAGACATACCCAGCACTTCACAATGCGAGGCCCTATTTTGAGACTTTTCCGTTGGTTGGAGGTGCCCCCTTTCCCCCGAAAAATTAAAATAACTAGACCACGGTTGGCCCGAAAGCATCACAGCCCGGCGATCATTCCCGCGCAAGTTTTTTGCTCGATGTGGTCACGAGCAATACACAGCAACTAAAATTGTTCCTGCTATCTTGCCACCAATCGGACCCCCCCTCACACGAGTTTGCCAAGCACGTCAAAGATGACACATATACCGCCCTCGAGCAAATCAGTGAGTACAACGCAAATGACTCTCATGATGACTCTGTGCAATGACTCTTATGATGATTCTGTGCAATGACTCTCACGATGACTCTGTGCAATGACTCTCGTGATGACTCCGTTCAATGACTCTTGTGCGATGACTCTATGCAATGGCTGTCATGATGACTCTGTGCAATGACCCTCATGATGCTTCTGTGCAATGACTCTCATGACGACTCTGTGCAATGACTCTCATGATGATTCTGCGCAAGGACTCTCATGATGATTCTGGGCAATGACTCTCATGATGACTCTGTGCGATCACTCTCGTGATGACTCCGTTCAATGACTCACTCTTGTGCGATGACCCTTTGCAATGGCTGTCATGATGACTCCGTGCAATGACTCTCATGATAATAATTCTCCCAACAGGACACCTGACTTTTGGTCTGGCCAGGTTGTCCTGCGCTAGCTGTTATGTGCAAGTGCTCTGTGCAATTTGCTTTGCGCAGGTTGCTCTGCGCAAGCGGCAGCGCTCTGTGAAAGTTGCTCTGCGCAAGTGCTGCCGGAGCTTTCGGGAAGTACTTCGCACACTAGTCTTCTGATTGAAAAGTTCCATTATGCAGCCGGAGCTGCAGGACTGTACCCCGCGTAAGTTGTACTTAAAAGTTTCGATTTTCCAGCCGGAGCTGCGTCCGTGTACTACGTTTGCACTTAACAGTTGCGATTTCTGTCTAGAAAAGCTGCCGCGGACCACGCGACAACTTCCAAAGACCAGTTCGCAAGCAACAAGTTCGCACGGCGCCGCAGCGAGGGCGCTTCGACACGCACGATCCTTGCAGAGGGTCGCGCGAGCATATTCAAATTCGAAAAAGCCCTCAGTTTTTGCACATCGACCACGCCGATCCCCGCAGAGGGTTCATCCTGGAATGTCAAAATTGCCAAAAACCTTCAGTTTTTTGACCTCGACCACACGAATCTCCGCAGAGGGTCGCTCGCACAGACGTCATGAGTGAGAACTCTCATGAGCATTGCTCCTCGCCAGTGACTCTCATGAGCATTGCTCCTCGCCAGTGGCTCTCACGAGCGTGCAATGACTGTGATGATGATAATGATGATAATGATGATAACTCTTTGCAATGACTCTGATGATGACAGCTCTTTGCAATGACTCTGATGATGATGACTCTTTGCAATGACTCTGATGATGATGATGATGACTCTGCGCCATGATGATAACTCTTTGCAATGGCTCTGATGATGATGACTCTGTGCCATGATGTTAACTCTTTGCAATGACTCTCATGATGATGATGACTCTGTGCAATGACTCTGATGATGATAACTCTTTGCAATGACTCTGATGATGACAGCTCTTTGCAATGACTCTGATGATGATGACTCTTTGCAATGACTCTGATGATGATGATGATGACTCTGCGCCATGATGATAACTCTTTGCAATGGCTCTGATGATGATGACTCTGTGCCATGATGTTAACTCTTTGCAATGACTCTCATGATGATGATGACTCTGTGCAATGACTCTGATGATGATAACTCTTTGCAATGACTCTGATGATGACAGCTCTTTGCAATGACTCTGATGATGATGACTCTTTGCAATGACTCTGATGATGATGATGATGATGATGATGACTCTGTGCCATGATGATAACTCTGTGCAATGGCTCTGATGATGATGACTCTGTGCCATGATGTTAACTCTTTGCAATGACTCTCATGATGATGATGATGACTCTGTGCAATGACTCTGATGATGATAACTCTTTGCAATGACTCTGATGATGATGACTCTGCGCAATGACTCTGATGATGATGGATAACTCTTTGCAATGACTCTCATGATGATAACTCCTATGAATCCAACGGAAGAACCCTTCGCCATGCTTTCGGGAAAAACGGCAAACAACCAAGAAGGCCAGATCCCTTATGTAACACCCAGGTTGGTTGGAACCAGGTTCCTTAGCAACGCTGACCCCGGGTGGTTCCCCTTCCAAAAAAGTGCGATACGGTCTACTGGGTGACCGGGCCGTGCCAGCTGAACCGGCCGCAGTCGGCAGTCGCCAGAGCTAGGCACTGGGTGCGCAACGGCTCGCTGGTTCATTCTTCTTAGACCAGCCGCTTTCGTGGCAGAGCTGCCCGTGCCCGCGCTTTGTGAACGAGAGTAGCGTCATGACCCAGACGGCCCAAAGTGGCAATCGGCCCGGCCTGGACGAGGGACGTTTCCTGCTTCGTGCCTTGTCCAATGGCGAAGGCTCCAGCTTCTTCGCGCCCACCATGTGAAAACTCTTCAACGGAAGCCTCTCGAAGCGCACTGTGCGTTTTCCGGGGCCAGGACCTGTTTTGCCCGCAAGCCAAACTTGCCTGCGCCTCAAGACGCCCTTTCTTTTGCAAGAATGGCCACAAGCTCTCACAAAGGAGGGCGCTCTGGGAATGCAAAGGTGTTGTTCCACAGCACCCAGGGCTTCAGAAGGCCACGGCCACATACATGGCCCACGCTGCGCCGGACACCTGGAGCGCTTGCCAGCCTTCCTGGCTCAGTTTGGTGGCCTCGAAGCAGAGCAGGCCAGCTGGCCGCTCTTCCGCTTAGTTGTACGAGTTTTTTTCCGCTTCTCCAAGTGTTTCCTAGTCTTTGCGCCTCCAGTCATTTTTTTCCGAGTTTCAGTTTTCCGAGTTTGTCTCCATGCTGTAGTTTGTCCACCAGATGCTGCCAGCGCCCCCGGCCAGTTTGAGCTTACATGTTTTTCCCGACCCAAACCCTGGCCCCACACTCAGGCAGACTTGGTGCATTTGTGTGGCTGCTTGTCATGACTTGGGCCTGCGCATACCTCTGACTGCTTGTGGCATCTGTCATTGCATCTGACTGGCTATTTAAGGGGCTCTGGCATGTCTGTATCTGACTGGCTTTGTCTGTCGTCTGTGCGGATGTTCGACAAGTTTGACAACCGCATCTGACGGATGGGGAACAACATGTAACACGACAATGTGCTGTTTCCGGCTAGCTGTTGTCTTCCATGCCTGGGAAGAGGAACTCAAGTCTATGAAGAAATACCCGCGGTAGAAGTATAGGCAGTAGCTTGTGTAATCCAAGGTTGTGTTTTATGCTTGCCAAGACTGAATCAGGCTTGTTGGTTGGCCAAACCTTGTGGGCCTGCTTGAAATAAATAAGTAGCACGATGGCTGGAAAAGAGCAGTCGTTGTGAAGGTTTTGTTTAGCATATTATTCAGGCTTAGAAAATCAGTATGACCAGGTATGCATGGCAAGTGCTTGTTTAGGTTCATCATGGGCAATGGGGGCTGGGGGGGGGAGGGACTAAATAAGGCCTTATTAAGGGCTTATTTGGGCTCCCTCCCCCTCCCCTCTCTCAGACTTTAACGGTTTCCCATGTGCTGGTTTGCAGCGGCTAGCGCAGGAGCCACTCGAGGAGGCGCTTCCCTCTTTCAGCTTCTCCGCAGGCTGGCAACAGGCATCCCGTCGTAGAGCCATAGATGATGTGTAATACTGTGGATGGAACGTTTTATGGTTTCTTAGGTGGTGCGAAATGGACTTCGTCCATCCACAGCATTTTTGACCCACAACCACATCTTGGCACCCCTGTGTTGTGGTTCAAAGTGGTGCAGGAGTTTGCTGGTATGTACAGGGGAATCGAATCATTCCAGAGATTCTTAGGTGGTGCAGGATTCTGTCCATCCACAGTAGGGAACCACAAGTGATTGGTGGACATGATTCCCCACCTGATGTCAAACAAAGCCCCAATGAAAGTTCATACCCATGTGAACCCTCACACTCTTACTTGATAGTTCTCCGTAACGTGGCACGATGTTTTCAAGCCACCCCCCCCTTCACCACCCCCTTGCGCGGCTGCCAGAGGGGGGGTCACCACACCCCCCCCCCCTGGCGGCTGCAAGGTTTTTTTTCGGGTTAGTTTAGGATTGGTTTTGGGTCAGTTTAGGGTTGGTTTAGGTTTGGTTAGGGTTTGTTTAGGCTTAGTTTGGGGTTGGTTTAGGGTGTTTTAGGGCTGGTTTAGGGTGTTTAGGGTTAGTTTGGGGTTGACTGGTTTAGGGTGTTTTGGGTTGGGTTAGCGGTTGTTTAGAATTAGTTTGGGGTTGGTTTGGAGTGTTTTAGGGCTGGTGTAGGGTGTTTAGGGTCGGCTTAGGGTTTGTTGAGGGTTAGTTTGGGGTGGTTTAGGGTGGTTTAGGGTGGTTTAGGGTTTGTTTAGTGTAATTTAGGGTTGGTTTAGGGTTGAGGGGTCGGTTTAGGGTTTGCTTGGGGTTGGTTTAGGGTTAGTTTAGGCTTGGTCTAGGAGGGTTGGTTTAGGGTTTGTTTAGGGTTAGTTTGGGGTTGGTTGGCTGGTTTAGGGTGTTTAGGGTTGGTTTAGAGTTTTAGCGTCGGTTGAAGGCTAGTTTACCTGAGGTTGGTTTAACGTGTTTGAGGTTTGGCTTAGGATTAGTTTGGGAATGGCTTGGTTTGGGGGCGCTTTATGGTTGGTTTAGGGAATTTTAGGGTTGGTTTAGGGTTGGTTTAGGGTTTGTTTAGGTTGGATTGGATTAGAGTTGAAGGGTTGGCTTAGGGTTGGTATAGGTTTGGCCTAGGGTGTTTTAGGGTGGGCTTAGGGTCGGTTTAGGGTTTGCTGAGGGTTGGTTTAGGGTAGGCTTAGGGTTTCTTTAGCTTTGGCTTCGAGCGTTTTAGGGTCGGTTTAGGGTTAGTTTAGGGTTGGTTGAGGGTTTGTTCAGGGTTAGTTTGGGGTTGGTTTAGGGTGTTTTAGGGCTGGTTTAGGGTCTTTGACGGGGTGGTGGAGGGAGGGTTGGCTGCGTGTGTGGGGGGGGGGGTGGTTTTGTGTGCAGGGGGGGGTGGTGGTGGGGGGGTGGCTTTGTGTGCAGAAGGGGTGGTGGTGGGGGGAGGGGGTGGCTTCGTGTGCGCGGGGGGGGGGGGGGTGGTGGTGAAGAGGTGGCTTTGTGTGCGGGCGGGGGTGAGGTGGTGGTGGAGGGGGGTGGCTTCGTGTGCCGGGGGGGGGGGTGGTGGTGGCAAGGGGGTTGGTGTTTAACACGCCGCCAACAATATTTAGAACTCTCTCTTACTTTGACCAAAGAGTTGAAGGTTCAAAGGCTTAGACAGAGCATCTCTGGAAACTGGGACCCCAAACTTAAATTAAGCTTTTGCAAGGGAGATTTCCCGAACGTATCCTTTGAATATGCGAGACTTGATGTGTGAGACTTGGGAACCCCGTTTGCTTCAATTCTCGGGGCAATGTGTGTCCCCCTTTCCACCGTGCCCAAAAGAGGGCCTTGAGCTTGGACTTCCGTTTGGGAAGCCAACTTGTTTCCTGCTGTTTTTTTTCGGCTGGTGCGTAGTCCGAGGTGTGGCAGCGTCAGATTTGCGATAGTCTTGGGAACTCACATGTCCATTGCGAGAACCGCACATTTTCCAAGTCCTGTGTTGGTTTGTGTTGGTTGCGTCCATTGAGCATGAAAGCGGCTTGCAGGGTTTACAAAAGACTGTGGGTGAGATGAAAGAAGCTTGTGCGAACGCCGTGTCACAAGAAGGCCCGTACTTTGATGTTGCCCCGATTGGCAAGTGCTGGATACAAATGCGGAGAACCCGCCGACTGATCCTCACTCCAGTTGGCAATGCCTCAACAGTAAACGCTAAACGGTTGGTGTCATGTAAGTTTCCCAATGCAGGCGCATATTATCAATTGTTGTCCCCATCAGATGCAGTATATGGGCCCAAGAGTTCTCGTTTGTGTTTCAGATTACAAACTTGCAAAATGGTTCACTCAGTTCTTCCTTGGTGGTTCCTTTAAGTCCAACCAAACGTTGTTTTTCCTGCCAAAGCACCACATCAATTTGGTCTGTGTTGAAGGCTCACGTCATGTCTACCCTTTCGGGCACACGTTCCTCGGGAGGCGCTGCTGCCACTGTGAAGGCAAACCTGAAATTGGTCATGGACCACCACGGCCAAGAATTGCTCCTTGGCAGTTGTTGTTTCCTTTTTTTTCTCGGATTGCTTGCGATCTGTGTACCACATCTGCGATTGTGTTTCTTCCAGCGACGCAGAACTGTAGTCCTCCCGTTGCTGTCGCCTTCCCGTTGCCCAGACACGTACTCGAGCCGGAACCCTTCGGTGCTGTTTGTAGACCCATCGTCTTGCAGTCAACTGTCGATACCACTGAAAGACCGATTGAGCGACGAGTCGATCAGGGAGGGAATTCATACTACATTGCCCACACACGGCTGGCCATTTGTTTGCTGTATGTTTGGGGGCTGGCGACTTTTGGACCCATTGGGATGGATAGTGTAGCGCCATTTGGTGGGGTATTCCCACAGGTGTTTGAGACTGCGTTTCCCACAAGTTGCAATTGATCCTGCTTCATGTTGGTATTATCTACATCATGATCAGCATTGGCTTCTCATGTTGCGAAATACCGGCGCGAACATGAGGCTCTTGTTTTTCCTGGCTTTGCTGAGCCCAATACCCTGTGTTGGCCGCTTTATTCCTTTACACTCTCTTTCGGGCGCTGCTTAGCTTGGTCACCACCAAAGAAGAGCAGGAGCTTCACACTGCCATGCTGCCCCTTTGATTTGGAAGGCGGCGGCCTGGCGAGCCAGTCGATTGCTAACGTGGGCCTAGATTTTGGCTGAACTGAGTATCGTCAGGAGCACGGGACCAAAGCGGCAACATGTTAGTAGTTTTGAATGTACTATTGTCGCCGTGGGTAGGTTGCCAGGGAAATCAACTCTTCTTACATTGGCTGCGGGGCATCACTGGCCGGAGGTGGAATTTGCAGATTGTCAGTGAACCGACCATAGGTCGTGTTTGGGTCAGTTCGGTTAAACGGAGATGGCGCGATCCGCGGCCGAGCGCTGCCACGCCAAGGCTTGACACTGGCGCTTTTGCAATGGCGTGCCCGGGGCAGCACTTGGGCACGTGTGAGACGTAGCCAGAAGATTGATTCAGTTGTTTTTCCTTTTTTTTCTCGCATGACCGAGTAAAATATGTGTTTGTTTGGTTGTCAAACAAGAACAACATGTATCGAGTTTGTTGAATGGTGTTGTTTATGTGGACTTTTGCTTTTTTGTTTATGAACTGGTCACTTTCTTATGCGAAATGCCTGCCGCGCTGTGAAGGGTCGAACACTTTGCTTGTTTGCGCCCTTTTTCGCAATCTATGGCCGATTCGGGGAGGGCGACTCCCAATTCTCCAGTGTTTCCGCACAGGGCGACCACCCCGTTGACGCAACAGTACCCACTATTGTCGCAAATGCAACTAATCGATAGGCTGAATGCATGCACCTGGGTGTTTGGTGCCTAGGACAGTCAATGGCTGCAAGTCGACCATGAAGCAAGAGTAAACGGTTCATAGGCTTCCAGCGAATCATACATTCAATCTTGTCAGACTGCAAGGACTCCTGTAGGGACCTTCAGAGAGTTCTGTCGGTGCAATGTCCTGAGATGTCGATACATAGGTGTCCTTTTTGGTTGTTTTGGTCCCTGGTTTACCTGGTGGTTGAATCATCTACCAGGGCCATCTATGTTGCCTGAAAGGACGCCTTTGTGTTGATACCACTGAAGACCGGGTTTTCAAAGCCCCCACTGTCTTGGCTATGGCAGAAACCCGCTTCAAGATCTTCAAGCACGAGCATGGCGGTTTGACGTTGCCATTTGTTCGGTTGAGGAGCCTGGGAAGATGTAAGTAGTAGTAAGGCCACAAAATCCTTCAACGACTCCGGGTCCCTTAGTTGTGGCGCAGGTTTCTCCTGTCTTGTTTTTCCCACAGAAAAAAGATCGGATCATTTGACAGAGTGCAAAGTGCAGGCTTGCCCCGATGTCGATCCTGAGGGACGGGGCCGCAATTGTACCTAACGCTCGCGGTCGTGCGAGTCCCGGTTTCGGAAACCGGGAAAGGCGCGCGCGCAACCACCACAACCGGCACGCCTACGAGAAGACGTTTAGCACCCTGGAAGAGTCTAGGGGGCTTGTCCTGCTCGATGGAGGGATCAAGGCCAGGATATCAAATACACGTGTTTGTATTCTTGGTGGCTCCCAGCCATCCCCTTAGCTTCTTAGCTCTTTAGGGTTTAGTGGGGGTGTCCATTTCGCCCATTGAAAGTGAAAAGTTTAGCAGGAGATCTGAGGCAAGTTCAGTACGGTTTTGCTGTTGATTTCACCCTTGCCCAAGGAGCGAAAATGGTCTAACATTACAAGGTGTCTCAGAAACAAACGCGGGTTTTTTTGGAACTTCCCAGCGTTCGTCAACAAGACAAATCATCAGGATGCAGTGCCGTGAGTAAAATTCTACCTTTCCGAGCCGAAACCTGAAAGCCAAGGTCTTGTCAGCTTTCACAATAGGGCTTGCGGGTCGAATCTCGAGACACCTGGTGGTTGGGGTCGACGGCGGTCATTTTCCTTTTGGTTTCCTTGCCCAGTCTCCAGCGACCTGCAAGTGAAAGCGACAACCTTTTTGGCCACGCCACATGGTGTTTGTGCACCATATGAGGGTGCTTGAAAGTTGAGTTGCCAACCGGGTCTCGCTTTAAGTGACCTGTACTTATCTCAGGGAGTAACTCAACCCAAGAGCATCTCCCATTGCCGGGGCCCTTGTCAGGTCTCTCTGTTTGTTGAAAAGCTTTGGGTCCCGACGTGCTTGGTGGTTTTTCTTGTTTGGAGACCAGCCCAGTTGCGACCCTCTGTACTTAAACACTTGCTCAATTTGAATGGGTTGAAGGGTTAAACACTCTAAACCCTCCCCATTGGTCCAAGGCTCCCCAAATGGATCCCGTACCACTGTCGGTTCTCAGGCGCCGATCTCAAGAGCCTGCTGCAGACGTTGCTGGCGGACTTGAGCGCCGCGCCTTGGTGTCTGGGTGGCCTGGTTTGCGATATGTCGCTAGATGGGACCCCGAAATGATTGAAGATGTCCAAATGCGAGAGTCAAGGCTTCCGCAACATGTCCCACCCCCAAGAAATGTATGGCTGTTGTGAGGTTCCCCCTACCAAATAATACCAATAATTCTACTGCTAATAACAATAATAATAATAAGAAGTACTATACTATATATATTAATGTACGTATGATATGTATATGAATGCGCATATATATATAATTTATTCATCTTTTGTAGATGCACCCTTTGCAAGAAAAAATAGAGGGCGGTGTGCTACCTCTTTCCAAGGATGGGTATGGCCGTTACTTGGTCGGACAATCAGCTAACCTGAACAAAAAGTCGCGAGGGCCATGATAACGTCATGAAGGTCTCTTTCTTTATTATGTCGGAATTTGCAACCTTTGAAGAGCATAGTCTTGGCCATGCTGCTTTTCGGGACGGTCAGCATGAAATATCCATACCAGGGAACATCATGTTTCTTGTGGAGACGGGAAGCAGAGGAACACATCGCCAGCCGGGGGGCTTGCTTTTGTTTAGCACCGTATCGTAATTGACTTCCACTGCACAACTACAATACCTTGGTGCATTTTGCTTGGATGTTAAGACTTTAACTTTTTGCTAATTGATGGGTTTTCCATTAAACCACTAAAAGTTAAGCTTTTAGCAGGGGAGCAGAAAGCAACCGAGAATATGTTCATGTTGTTTTTTTGTTATCTCTACAAGCTTTTGGCCTTCTGCCGGCGAAGTCCATTTCAACACTGGGAGGCGAGATACTCGATGGGCAACCTCGAACATTTCAGGCGCTGCTTTCCAGCCTAAACTCAAAACATATTTTTCGCTGCTGCTGGTATTTTGGGCGCAGAGCTGGAACCCAGGCAAAACCAAATGTCCAGTTTCCGCACGTTTCCTGGGCGCTGATGCCTGTGCCCTTTGGGGTCAGCTTGGCCAAAAGTCGAGCTGCTCTCCAGGCAGTTTCGTCTCCAATGCGGGCTGGTTCATAGAGCCCGATGGCGGCAGCTGTTGGGTATGTTTGGTTTCCCAATTGTATTGCAAGGGAGGAAGGGGATCCGGTAAAGTTTCGTGTGGTTTGGTTTTTGAAACTATTGAAAACAAAGAGCCTCTTGCAGATTTCTGTAGTTTGCGCTTGGTCTACTTGGACGTTTCTTTACGGGATCGGAGGGTTGTAACTCTTGACTCCGTGGCCGTTGCCATTGGCTTGCAATGCTCTGTGCTGAGATGTTAGGACTGGCGGCATCTCTGCCGCTTGGATGCAGCTGCGAGTTTCGAGCTCGAAGCCTGCGGCCGCGAAAGCCGAGCATGCAAGTCGAATTTTGCTTCCTTCTGTCACAGTTTCCTGCTACTTCAAAGCGACTTGGCAAGTTGTTTTGTTTGGTTCCGTTCATTCTTAGGGGGCTGCAAAAAGCACAATTTGTTGCAACCATAGCAAGGGTTGTGAAGTTGCTGCAGCCTGAGTATTCCACAAGGTCTTTCCTTTCACGGACACGTTGCGCGGTTGCGGAAAAGACTTGTGAACCCCTCAATGTGGTGAACACCCGGATGGGAAGGATCTGCACTTTGCAGGGATGTATCTCTGATCAGCTGGAGCATGTGTAGCTGTGTGTAGCTGACACTCTCGCCCATTCAAAGAAACGTGTTCAGGAGCGAAGTTGGGTCCTTGCCCTAAGAAGAGGGAACCCGCTCCATGGTGTTTTGTGTGCTTAGAGCCGACAATGTTCCAAACCCAAAAGGTACCTTCCGGGTTTGGGGCATCCTTTTTTGTTTCAATCAGCGATTCCTTGGCGACTGGGCGCATGTGAATCCCCAAAACTGCTGCCCCCAAGACACAATCGGTAACTGGTCCCTTCCCCAAAAACACGCGCCTTTTTTTGTCCTTTTGCCCCATTTCGAGGGGCCCCCGGGTTCTCCTTTCACCTCCTGTGCTTCAAGTTTTTCGGCCGACGGCAGGCTCCGACGTGGCGGTCTTCAAGAAACTGGATCAGATCAGGCGCCGGATTCCCGATGACTTTTTTGGGGGGAGCGAGCTCATGTTTTTGTGTCTGCTGGGTGTCACGACTTCTAGTTTTACTTTATTTTTCGGCGATGTGTCTACGGTGTTTCCCGAATTTTGCTTTTCTTTCCCAGAGGGTTTTTTGCTCTGGTGGTTTGGTTCCTATCACTTGCGCATCGTGCTCCAGCACACTGGGAGAATAAAACGGAGGTTAGTCAGTTGCTTAACATGCTTCGCTGCATTGCCCATCGAAGTACTGCTTGTGGTGATAGGTTTACAGCAATTTGGACTTGATGCGCACGAGCAAAGTTGTGGTGTAGACAACATTGAACACACCGCTATTTGACATTGTTCGTATAGGCACAAGAGTTTGGCAGTTAAATCAGATTGTTTTTTTTGCGACTATGACTTGGCGTGTTTGCGAATCGTACCCTGCCTTTAATGCCAAGGGGCATGCTTTCAACTTCAGATCAATCCGGAGGACCATTCTGATCAGGGGTGGTCCTCCTGGCAGAAACCTGATCCTGACGGGATTTCTTGGCTTGTTACTGTCTTCCGGATGTTTTCCGATATCTACACCATTGCCGGCACATGGACTGTAGAATGGGCGCTCACGGAAGGGTTCAATCACCAAGATCGCCTACCGCCCAGCCAAGAACCGAGGGGACCTTGTTGGGTCTTTGACTGATGCAGAGGTGCAGACAGTTTCCACCACACTGGCTTCTCCCAAAAAGGAGTGCGAGAAGAGCGAGGATCCTGATGACATAAGATAAGAACATGACCTTGCTGATATAGTCAGCATGCCTGTCTTGGCCCTCATATTGGGCAAATGTGGAGATGAAGATGGGTGTGCCCGAAGCATGGTTGGACTTTCTTTTTGGTGTTACGCACGTGGTTTTTGTCCCGGCTCGTGGTTGGTTTACTTGCAATACTCGGGTGTTTCGTTTTGCCTTCTTGGCGGTTCCTGGTCGTGAAGGGAAACCAACAAGAAGCCACCACTCATCTGGAGCTCAGATATGCCCGCGTCGGGAATCTACGGCTTGCGCCGCTTGGATTGTTAGGACAGGCAAGTGGACGTCACCAAAGCGGCGGTCTTCCGAGACGAGCCCCTCCTGGCACAAGACGTTTGGCCTGGGCCCCATCAAGAGATGTGGGTCTGACATTTTTGCGGGGAACCACCCTTTAGTTGATTTTAAGGACAATCCAACAGGAAAGCCAACCGTTCATTGCCGGGTCCAACCTGAAAGAAGACACACTCATTTGCGGTTTCTCTTTGGCTACCACAAGGGCGCAGGCCATTTCGAGCCGGGGGACCATGGGAAGGTAATGGCCCAGTTGGGCAGAACCATTTTACAAGCTTTGTTTTCTCGAGCTTGCACGGGATGAAGGTTCTGTCCTAGGCCCTTGTTTCAGGTTACGTCAGCGCCCCACATGACTGACACCATTCAGAACGGTAGAGAGTGCGCAACACAATGCGCTGAGCCGATTGGCATGGCCAAGCAGAGCCATCTCATGTACGACAAGAGCCCAACTGCGATGCGGTTTCCTTTGCTACGATCAATGCAAAGTCGATGCTTTGCAGGCGGAGCCAATGGCTCAGGCAGCTCAAGGCTCAATCAGCTCCAGACTCACTCAATGCTTTGCGCTCCGATGCGGTTTTGCTTGGCGGTGCAATGACTTTCGCGGCTGGGTGTGCATATACGGTATTCCATAGTTTTGACTACTCAGCTTAAAGCAAGGTCACATTGCAGCTTGGGTTGACATGCGGGGAAGGAGTTTCGGCATGACTTCGGCATGACCCTTTAGATTTGCGTTTCCAATGACACGGATGTGAGTATTGACTGTGTCGGCACCCGTACAAGGCTGCTATGGATCCCCTTGTTGAGGCTCTCAAACCAGGTTTCAGACAGTTTCTGGCGTGCAGGGACCCTTGGCTTTGCGACTGTGTGTGTGTGTGTGCATCTCTTGCACAAATTGTAGCAAACGAGCTACTGCAACTCCTGATGAAGATTGCTGCTTTCCAAGGGCTTTCTTATCTCAAGTTGCTAGTCAGTTTATTAATTTGCACACTTCCCTGAATCCCTCGGGTCACCGAACTGTTGGGGCAGTTCATTTGCAAACACCTGAACATGCAATTCTGCAGGCGATGCCTGCAACAGTGGACGGGGCTTGCAATGGCTTGGAGATTTCATCTGGAAGCACCCTGACATGGCATTTGCGATGATGCTTGACCATCTAAAGCGATTCTTATAACCACATATCCTTGTTCAGAGCCTTCTTGAGTCTAGCACACTCTCCACACATTCGAGCCGGGTCCGTTGCATCCACCGTTTCGGACGAATCAGTTCCACCAAGAAGGATTTCTTTCCATGAGGTAGGCCACTCTTTCCCCAAACACAATGGCAGGAGCCCTTTTGAAGTGTGGAGCTATACGCTCTGGTCTTGGGATTTTGTGTGGGCTGGCCTTGCTACTTTACGGACGACGCTATCTATCCCCTTAGCTTTTTGTATGCTTCTTAGTTGGTCGGTCTACTGGTTGGGTTTCCGAATTTAAGCCACTAGTCACTTTTAGCTGCGGATCTGAAGGCAGCCGGGTGATGTTGGCGCCAAGAAAACTAAGTTGCTCGAACCCCCCCACCCTGCTGCAAGCCTTCAGGCGAGAAGTTCATCGCTGCGGAGTTCAAGGCGATCCGGAGATAGCATATAGGGGAAAAAACAGTGCAGGCTCATGTTGATATATACATAATATATCATGTGCTTATATGTGCTTGTTCAGGGTTTCCCTGAAGGGAAGTGGTTTTGCGGTGTATGGTGCCCCAACATGGTGGTCTGCAGTGGTTTTTCTTTTAGTTTCTCTTGAAGCCAAGCCCGAAAAGTGTGCCTTTAAGCCGACACCGAAAAAGGATTACGCCAACTTCCGCTATGAGAGCCCAAGTCAGAACCTGGCTGGTTGATGGTTTGTGTGTCGAGGAGGAAACATTGCAGTTAGCCTATTGATTCTTCACAGGGTTTGGGCGGAAGTTAAATACCTAATTTTGCTTATGAGTGTGTACTCAGGAACGATTTGTTGAACGGTGCTTAGCGGAAATCCAAAGAACCTCAACCATTTCCTGCGGATTGGGCTTCCGT
The DNA here is from genome assembly GCA_963377175.1 of Effrenium voratum. Taxonomy (NCBI): domain Eukaryota; class Dinophyceae; order Suessiales; family Symbiodiniaceae; genus Effrenium; species Effrenium voratum. The sequence goes on from CAUJNA010003230.1 coordinate 539,271, forward strand.
CAGGGTGAGAGATTGAAGGCACACGTGGGCTTGGAGTTAAGCGAAATTACACACGGGACCATGATGCGTTGTCACATCCTTGCATTGAATTTGTTTAAGACCCTTAATTACTTCGCAGAGTGAAGTGCGCCAGACACTCCCCTACCCCACAAGTGATGTGTGGGAGGGGGTCTGATTTATCATTTATCTCATCCTGCACGCATTTCAGGAATGTTCGATATTGCCAAGGAGCAGCGGTGCTCAAAGTCTTGTCAGTCAAGGCTCACAGAGGTCACACTTTTCCGGCCCAGCAAACTTGGCAGGTCGTGGTAGATGGTTGATCACCGAGTTTGACCTTCCGAGCCCCTGCAATACACCGGGTTTTTACATGTCAAATACGAACACATAGGTAAAGGGGAGGGTATGGGAAACACATGGTGAAGTTATTTGGCTGATGTGCTCTTTTTTGACTTTCGCAGGATTGCATAGAAAGTGCATGCTTACATACACTACGTGATGCAAAAATAGAACCATGTCGAAGTTGCCGCGGTTCCTGTGAATCAAGAGCGATCTTCGGCGAGGCAGCTCTGGGCTGCCGCCCGGAGAACCTTCTATCGCAACTCCAGGAGACCTTCGAACTCGCCCCGCGCTTTTTTTGTCGCTTGCCCACACTAGGTCCCCCAGTAGTGCCCTTTTACCCTTTTTTGGGGGGGAGGGTTCCCCTACTAAAATAGACTACAGGAAAAAGGGT
>CAUJNA010003230.1:545000-555000 GCA_963377175.1 Effrenium voratum
GATTGGGATTCCTGTTATTGGCGGGTGGGGATGTGTTGCTTGGCTGGATGTGTTCCATTCATGCTAGTTGGTTTGCAGGGTTGATATGCGGTTAGAGACCGCGGACATGTTTCTTGGTGGTTGCTTGGAATTGCTTCGGGGCCCGGGGATTGTAATCACCTAGCAAACTCGCAGAGTATCTTGGGAGGGCTTTCGTTTGAACTCGCGTTATTTTGGTCCAGGGAGCTGCTCGGGGGTCGTTTGCCCAAGGCACTTACTTCGCTGGGCGTGGCAGCCCCAGCGGCATCTTTCTGGGAGACAGCCCCTCCGCCCAAAACAAACGGCAGCATCTTCGAAGGTTGGTCCCTTTTTCCCCCAGAGCACCAACGAATGGCACGGCAGCCCCCAGCATCTGATTCTGTTTGAAGCATTCTACTTTCTCCCACTTCGGATATTCACTCAATCGGGATCCCCTGTAGCTAGTTGAATCCGAAGACAGGGTCCGTCGTGGCTAGCTTTCCAGACTCCATCGAACTGGCTAAGCACCCTTGGAACAGTTACAAGGGTGCTTAGCCAGTTCGAAGGAGTCTGGAAAGCTAGCAACACTATGCTTGTCTCTCAGAGAGGGCCAACGTGTTTGCCAGGTCGGTTCAGTTTGCCGCCCAACCAGGAGCCCTGAGTGCTTCCTACGTTGGACCTCTCGGGGTCTTCCGGCTTCCCCGGAGTAATGTTGGGGCTCGCGAAGTGATTTCGCATCTTGGCCACCCAGGCTTGACAAGTGATGTGCATATCCGAGGGCACAGCCAACAGAAAGACCTTGGACACATCAGACACATCCTCTTCGGTACTTTGGGTCGTCTGGAAGTGCCAAGCTCAGTGCGACAAGGGTCGCTTAGTCGTGTTCAGGCGTAAGACACCCAGTGCCTCGACGGACGGGGGCCTTTCGAAGCAAACATGGCCAGGAGTCTACGTCAGCTCAGGGCAAGGGTTGACGTGAGCTGTTTCTTGGAACTCTTCTCTTCCTTCACGTGGCGATTCCTTGTTTATGGTGCTGTGTGGTCAACTTGCCATAACAAGAACTGTCTTGGTTTGGATCAGAGAAGCGGCATCAACAATGCAAGGGCTGCCGCGCTTGTTGCTCGCAAGTTATACTTCACCGAGATTACCGCGAAGTATTCCAAGCCTGCCGCACTCACATCATGTTCAGCTCAATTATAAGTCCTTCTGCTGCAAGAAGTGCTACAATGAGAACAGCGGCTGCACTTTTGTTTGTCAGAGACTCCTTTGTGTGATATTGTGGCAGCATGTGTCCCTTCAGGGTGCCTTGGCTCAGCCAAGACCAAGAGTCACGTCGATGTGATGAGTCTCGAAAACTAACACGGAAAGCCTGGCGAATGTTTTGAGGTTTTCCGAACGATCCGGTTACCATGTAATTCAGCACACAACACACCATCATCGTTGGCACAGTCTCCTTACGGAGCTGCCCTTCAATGCCATGGCTGCTTCAGTTGCAGCCCGTGTCAGGTCGTAGAGCGGAGGTCCATGCTGACCCTGTCGGCAGGGGCCCAAGGCAGCTGAAATGGCTGTGCCCTTGTCCTTTTTTGAAACTGGAGGAAAGTCCAAGAGAAGCTATGAAATTCCCATTTTTTGGGACAAGCCCAACTGGGGTCCCCAACTGTCAAGGCTCGCAGCACCTTCTTGACCCTTGCTCACCTGAAGTCTGCTGAAGCTTTTTGGAGCGTGTTCGCCTTGCGCGTGCCGGACACGGCACCTGCATTCTCACCCCGGCCGGCTAACGAGCCAATGTAGATGTGGATTCGTGGCCGTTCGAGTGAACAGCTTCTCTGATGCCAGGATTAGCGATCTGCTTAGGTCAGCTTCTGCCATGGGTTTCAGTTCAGTTCTATTCGCTTGCGAGCGCCAGCTATTTGTCCAACAGGACATTTGCTCAGGCAGAGATTCCGTTTACACGGGAAGGACATTCCATTTACACATCCACCGCCAAACGGTTTGTGGGTGTCTGAAGGGTCTTGCAAGATCAAAGTGACACATTCCACTCGCAGGCCCAAGGAATCAAATATGCACTTGTTAAGTCTATGTGTCGAGGCTAGACATCCCCTTGTACAAGTTAATTCGGGCTGCCTGGCGGCCTTCCTTTGCATGGTTTGCAATCTTTCAGACGTCAACGATGTTTGTGTTGGGTCTAACCGACATGTCAATGTGATATTGGACTGGTCGGCTTTTCCCCACTGGAGAAGATGTGGCGCTCCGGCAGTTTTCCTCAACATCGTCGAGCCCAGGAGCGACACGACGAGCCCCGGCTGGCAGTGCAGTCGGTGCAAATGAAGTCGTTGAGGCCTGGTGAGCGAGCTGAGATAGCCGCTCTCAGCCATTTGACGGGTGTGAAGCCGACCATCCCAGACCGTTCTCTGTTTCGTTGGCTCGCAGTTCCTCGACAAACTGACTGACTTGACAAATGCCACGCTCATGAGAGTTTGATGGAATATGTCGGAGATCACTCTTCTGAAATTAACCCTGACACCCGAAACACCCAATACTAGAGGCAACTTGTCGACATCAACCTGTAATTAAGGAAATGCCCAAAGTTGTGACTGCTTGCCGTTCCGGTTTTCGATTCAAGGAGCGCTTCTCAAAAGAAGCTGTTCAACGGGTTTGGAAGTGCCCTTTGAGTGGTTGGGTTACCTTCCAGTGGAAGACAAGCCCAACCCGGAGCAGCTTGATTTCAATGTTTAGGGCCCTCCCTTGCTTGAAGGAAAGTCCAGTTTAGTTAGAAGCTTATGAGAAGCAACTAGCCGGGACTTGTTCCGACGCAGCTTAGCGAATCTTTGAGCCTCAGAGCTCAACGCAATTGCCCGTTTGGGATCTACTCGAGCGTTTGGGATCGATTTAGTCCCGTTTTATCACTTCTTATTTTCGGATTCTGACCAGCGAGTCATGTTGAACGAAACAACATTTCAAGACATCATGATGTGGCTCGTCATATTTTTAGGGGACCCCCAAAATGGTTGGCTTCATGTTGGTTCCCATGAACACCAACCAACAACAACAATAAGTTTAGTTACTTGTTTTGGCCAGTGCACTCAGGAAGTGAGTGATTTCTGTTGGTTTCCGCTTCAAAACCACAAGAAAGGGGGTCCCCTCAAGGGATACCCCCCAAAACACCAGACGCATCCGTCAACCGGTCGGATCGATCCAGGTGCTTTTGGTACTGCCAGGGCTGCGCCTCTCGGCTGAGGTGCCTATCGCATTTGGCTCTAAAAGCGGAGCAGGCGTATGTGGGGGCTGTGTGTCTTTTCAGTACCCTGAAATGGTTGGTCAATGGAAACCGAAGGGGAACATCCCAATTTGGCGGTTCTCCTATTTTGACACATACCCAAATCACATGGGAATCGTCCGAAAGGTGCTTGCATTGAGAATTGAAGGGGATGAGCCTTTTTTCTTAGTGTTGCCCTCCGCGAAAGCTTCGCGATGGAGGTCGAGAAGGTTGTTTTTCTTCTCACGAAAGTTTTGTGTAAGGGTGGTTTGCTAAAAGGAAGCAGCAATGATGAGCCATGTGTATTTGCCGGTAGCGCGCGCAGAATGCACAACATTTGTCGGTAGAAAAGCAATTGGGACGTGAAACTATGCGAAAATAGCCGCGAAAGATCCGCGATGAAGTCCGCGAAAGTGATTCTTGTCCGCGAAGATGGTGTTTCCCGGAACAAGGAGTTTCAGACAACTGCCACATCTATCTATAGCATGTATAGATTTCTATATATATATATATATAATTACATTGTTGCAACAGGATTGCTCCAGAGGGGTACTTGTGTGGATAAACAATGTGGGATGGGTACCAGGGTCCGATCCCAACAAGGGTAGTTGCGCCATGGTTTTGTCTCTATCGGTGGTCAACTTGTTGGCATCGTGCTAAAAAGAAGCAACGTGCGAACCATTGTTCGGGTCTTGCTTTTGGGAATTTCCGCAGTGATGGTCAGCATTTGTTGATAGGGGTCATGCCTGCTTTGTGCCAGCGTCAAGTCCGTACCTTGGAGTAGTGTTCAGGCTTGGCACCTTGCAATCACTGGACGATTTTCAGGATTCCACGAGACGGCGAAATCGGTCCAAGGATACCTCGATGGAATTGATCCACCCCAACTTTGTTGGTCCGGCTAGGTGTTATACTGTGCGAGTATGAGTAACCTCCATGCCATCACCTAGGCACTCTTGCAATCAATAGATTTCTCGCTCCTCCTTCGCAGAAGGAACAATTGCTGCGCCGCACCCCCACTGGGCACGTTGCTTAAACAAGCAACAGTGCGCCGATGTGTTTGGGTCAATGGTCGAACCACAAAGCATTTGGGCTTGTTGCAAATTTGAGGACCCATCTACTGCAGCTGCTTGATGTCCATGGGTTGTTGTTCAACCCCGCTAAACAAGGGTATCCTTTTTAGGACAGCCCGATTTGGATTTGTCTCGACGAAATGAGCTTCGGATTTGGTTTGGCTTGCATCAACACGACCTCAACTACAAACTAAGTGAACCAACTCAACATGTCACAGTATGTGTTTTGCCACCAGGGTAATAAATTCCAATTAAGTAGTGACCCTTTTTATATATAGGACGTCGAAGGAGGAACCACACCCATTTTGTGGACATCAACCGAGTCGATGGACCCGAGGACATGTGGCTGGACATCCGGGAAGCCTCTTACAGCAAGAAGCTCGATAGATCGGCGCCTTTGCTCTTGAATGGTTTGAACCGAAGTGAATTCATCTTGGTTCTTCCCCAGAATTAGCTCCCCGTTTTTGTGTTTGTTTTGTTTGGCTTTTTTGGGGTCCCTTTGTGTTTTTCACTAAGCAGGCAAAAAAGATATATATATATATATATATATTTGCTGGGGTCCTAATTCCAGCCTAGGGTTTTGAACCAAGCTCAGCAAGGGTATCAAGGGTATCAATCTCGACTCACCCACCCCCCATGTTCTGATACAGTGCTTTGGGTTGTTCTTGTTTTCTTAGGTTGTGTTCAGGGAGGCAGCTAAGAGAGAGTGCTGTCCGGGCATGGCCAAAAGCCCACGGTGCGATGGTAAGGGCCGATTGCTAGATCTCCAGTGTCTTTGTCTTGTAGGAGGCTTCGCACAGATCATCTCGAACAATCCCCAATTAATTGGTGGTTTGGATTGGTGGTTTGGGCGTTTGAACCACGGATTCTTGTAAAGGATGAAGGAGAAACAGCTCGTCACCACCAAACCACCGTGAGCGATTATTTCTGGCGATCCCATGTAAACCTCTGATTCAAGCTTAACTCCAGTATTTCATTCAAAGAAGTCACGAAACATATTCTATCTGATTCGATCTCATTCTCTTTTAGTCACAAGGAAATGGTCCCTGGTCCACAATCCCGTGGGTTGCAGGGTAAAACGTTAGGCGTGTTAAAATGGGTTCCTAACCACTCACCTAGACCTGCAACGGGAAAAGAAATTGGCACCCGGCAGGTAGATGATCAGCTTCCCTCTGTTCTCCTTGTCTGTTGTCACAGAGGGTCCGTCCTACAGTGGATGCCCTAAATATTGCCAGCATTGTGCTACTGAAATTAACCTACACGTTGTTTTTGGGATGTAGTTGGTTTACTGCTTGCGATCTTTCGTCAGGGATTCTACAGCTCCCGCAAGAAAAGACCACCTTCAAGGGTTCGAGGCTTAGTACAGCGTGCTGTATTAGGGCAACGTCAGGCCAACCAAATCAGGTTAGATGAGGATTTGCGGGAATCCACCGTATCAGACCCGGGCAAACATTTGACACTTTAGGCTTAGCTCAGACCTTGTTTCCCTTCATTTTCCATGCACGCCTTGTGCAAGCCGGGCCTTGCTCCTGCTTTCTCTGACTTTTTCTGGCCTCATTTGACAATCAAGGCCACCGTGGTAGAAGGAAAACCAGCAGTGACTTTGAACCCCCAACACTCAGAGAATATGGACCCCAGGCCCCAGGCCCCAGGCCCGTAGACCTCCAGGCGCCATCGAACCACCGCTGCTTCCAGACGGACCGGAGCCGGGGCCAAGAGCCCACCACTGCAAAGCCCAAGGTCTTCGAACTGGCGCGGGGGGGCTCCGCGGGTCGCGACGGAAGGGGAAGCGCATTTGGAGATGGGGCGCGCGGCGCGTGTGTTTCGGACCCTTTCCATCGGACAGTCGCAATTGTGGAGTGTCCAACTTTTTTGGTTGGACGCACATGCTGCAATGGGGGAGCATGATTAAACCCATCCCCCCCCTCAAGGGAGGTAGCCTGGCGATGGATGAGTTTGGACCTGGCCAGGCATTTCCTTGCTGGCCAGGACTGCGCTAGGAAAGGAAAGGGCATGTCTGTTTTTTTTTTTTTTTTTTTTCTCCAAGCTGAACAGGGCCAGGATTGATCAGGGGCTTTGTGTTATTCAGGGGGCCGGCCTTGAAGGCGGGGTACACTTTACGAGATTGTCCAACCTTTTCAGCAAACTGTACATGCGAAATTGGCTGTTTCCGGCTAGCCGTTTTTGGAATGCCAACCCTTGATTCTATAAAGGGAGTTTGTATTGGCAAAAGCGTTGGCAATAGCTTCGGTAATTCAATATTTTGTTTTTTGGTATTAGCGTTTTAGTCTTGGGCCGGAAAGGGACTTCTTTAGTCGAGGGGGGGTTTGGGAGGTGCCCTACAAACAACAGAGGAGTCTGTTGTGGGTGCCTAAGTAGTATTGGCCTGCAGTCGGCTGGGAAAACCGGCGTCTTTACTGAGTGGCGGTTTATTACTGATGTGCCGGCATTAGATCTAGAGGCAACTCCTGGTACTCGGCAGGTGAAGGGGGCGGACCTCGGCATCCACTTGAAAGCCGGCTCGCTGGCGCAGAATAGGCTGGCGAGTGTTTGGTCGGTCTTAGTCTTTTCTTGCACCAAGGTCCCATTTTGGGGATTCCATTTCTGGGGTAATTACCATGTTTTGTTTTCAACTTTTTGGGTGCAATTGTTTGACAGCCCAAGTGGGAGGTGACCAATGCGTGAGGAGTCATGTGATAGGCACGTGGGGCCACCATTCTGGCTCAAGTGTAATGTATGTGGTTCTCTCAATTGGACATCACCTGTTTGATGGTTCCTTTGAACCTAACCAAAAAGGCATTGAGGAAGCTGGAGGCGCTGTGTGGTGGGCAACTTGTGACTTTGCTGGGATGTTGATCGTTTGTTTCTTCATTTTCCATTTGCTTAAACAAACATGTTAGTTTCCCCTGTTGGTTTCAAAGGGAATTTATCACTACTGGAAATATATGTGTATATATATATATATATATATTTCCCGAGGGCTACAGCAAATGGAAGTCATGCTGTTCCCTCAACATGTGGTACGTTTTGGAAGTGCCCACAAAGTTTGAGCAACATAGCTCCGATCTGTGGAAATGTGGCCAAACCGGGGACCCAGTTGGAACATGTCGTCTAGATGTCTCCGCACCAAAAGGAGTGCCATCCAGATATGTGTCAAAATAAGGCAACCCTAAAACTGCGGTGTGCCTTTTGGCTTCGCTTTAAAGCCACGCTCAAAACGGGTGTCGACAAACACGCACCTGAATGCCCAGCCAGGAACTTGCTGGAGCTGGCCTGCCCCATGGCATCACTGCTGAAGGCCGCGTGCCCGCGCGCTGGCTGAAAAACGTGCGCGGGGGGTCATGCGACCTAGCCCTTGTCGGATGGTGTTACAGGGAAACCACCCACCCTTTTTTTCTGGTGGCTCCCAGCCTCCCAGCCATCCGGTTCCTCAGCTTTTCAGATTTAGCGGGGGTTTCCGTTTAACCCATAAAGTCAAACTTTTAGCAGGGGATCTGAGGGCAGCCTAAGACAAACCCACGTCTTGCTTTGTCTGTGTATGCGGTGTCCAAGCTTCCCGTGATACTAGAACTGCTGCTGGTGTGAATACGACTACTACTGCTACTACTTCTTCTACTACTACTAATACTACTACTACTACTACTACTACTACTACTACTACTACTACTACTACTACTACTACTACTACTACTTCTACTTCTACTTCTACTTCTACTTCTACTTCTACTTCTACTTCTACTTCTACTTCTACTTCTACTTCTACTTCTACTTCTACTGCTGTGAGTACGACTACTGCTATTACTACTGCTACTACTACAACTACTACTTCTACTACTTCTACTACTACTACTTCTTCTACTACTACTACTACTACTTCTACTTCTACTACTACTACTACTACCACTACTACTACTGTTACTACTACGAGTACTACTGCTATTACAACTGCTGCTGCTACTACTACTACTACTACTACTACTACTACTACTACTACTACTACTACTACTACTACTACTACTACTAGTACCAGTCGTTGGCTCTCGGACCCTTTTGCCTGTAGCGGGCTGTAGTGGTGGATCAAATGCGACAATCGACGGACAAACGACCCCAGCTATGATTATGAATCACTGCTATACGTCCGACAGCCATTCTAAATGTCCTTGTTTGCAGAAATGCTAAATACCTGTGGCGTTGTTTGTGGTTTTTGCATGTTGACCGGGTGAGAGGCGACTTTCAAAAAACAGACGTGAAACTCGGACAAAACCAAATCAGAACCAGTAGCGTGAAATCAAGACATTTGGCACGCACCATGTTCAAAACAGGAGCGCGCATCTCGGAAAACACACGACGGTTTCCGGATGGTCAGGAGGGTTGGCAGGGTCAGGATGGTCGGGACAGTCCAGAGTGTTGGTTTGGTCAGGTTGGGTTATGGTTTGTTTTAGGGTGGGTTTGGCGTGGTTCAGGATGAGTTTAGGGTTGGTTGAGGGTTGGTTTAGGGTGGATTCAGCGTTGGTTTAGAGTTGGTTTAGAGCCGGTTTAGGGTGGGTTCAGGGTTGGTTTGGGGTGGTTCAGGCCTGGTTTGGGGTTGTGGGTTCAGGGTTGATTTTGGGTGGCTCTAAGATCCAGTGTTGGTCCAGGTTGGGTTGGGGTCTGTTTGGGGTGGCTTCAAGGCTGGTTTAGGCAGGGTTTGGGGTGGGGTATGGGTTGGTTTGGTTTGGTCCTGGGTTGGCTTAGGATGGCTTTGAGAATGGTTTAGGGTTGGTTCAGGGTGGCTTCAAGGTTGGTTGGTACCGCCGGGATGGTTGGACTGTCGGGATGGTCAGGATTGTTGGCATGCTGGGGACGGGCGGGGCTGGCATTGTCCAGTTTTGTGAGGTGCGCAACGCGGGGACGTAGATGTGATTGCTGGTCGGGACGGTCGGGATGGAATGGTCAGGACAGTTGGGATGCTCTGCTGGCAAACGACGGCCGCAGCAATGTGGGCTGTCGGCCGAATGTCGGCCGAATTTCACACTTGTTTTGACCCAATTTCACACATGTGGGGGCCGAACGTCGGCCGACACTGTCGGCCGACCGTGTCGGCTGAATTTCACATCAATCGGATCGGATCAACTCTGGGCATGATGTGAAGATTAATTACTTCGCCTGGAAAACTGGAAAACCATGTCAGCAAGTGAAACTTTGCCATGCCATTATTTTGCTGGGCTGGCAATGTTTGTTGCCATTAGTGAGTTGCCCCACTTGCAACATTCACGCACTGCGACAGAAGGGGAGCAACAATGACACACACAGACACATCCTTGGTTGTTATCCTTACCGTCTCTTGCTTCTGTCAAACTCAGCATTGGATTCATTGGTAGTTATTTAACTATTTGTATTGTGAATTGGATGAATGTATGCATGGTGAACATACACATACAGTGATATTCATGAGCTTGGAAGTGCCCAATTTTCAGATTACCCTTCTTCCACCATTCATGGAAGAGGACGACAACTGTTTTACTGATGGTGTGCTCTTCTGACTCTTCTAGATCCATCTTGTCAGTTTTGATGAAAGGGGCGTCTGTGTTCACTTGGGTGTGTGCTTTTGATACGGTGACCTGTTGAGGTTGGTTCAAATGGGCAAAAAACCGGAACGCCACCATCTTAAGACGTTCCCGTATTTGACAACTTAACT
>CAUJNA010003230.1:560000-572500 GCA_963377175.1 Effrenium voratum
GAGCGCAGCTCTTGCTCACATCGAGCACCTGCACAGAAGGAATCGCTGGCAAGTAGCGCGTGCCAAAAGAATGCCCCGCCATCCTTGCTCGGGCTTTTTTTGAGGGGTAACCCGTTGCTTCTAAAAGCGTGGGCTAGCATTGAAGCAGCCATCACATCCTCCAAGTTGGTCATGACGCTTTCCGAAAGGCCCATCGAAAGGTCCATTTGAAATCGATGTCGTAGATACGCAATGAGCGGCAGGTAACTGGGATGCTTCCCGAATGTTCATATTGGTCATATTGGTCTTGTTGTAGTCTTGCTGAGAATTCAGATGCAGGTTCCATGTTTCAATCTGCGGATGCTGATCTATGGCGTAAGCACAACAGATCGGACCATCGCAGCCAGGACGAGGACGGAGCTGAAGCAGCCAGCTCCTCAGATGGGGCGGGACGAGCTAATGAGTTTACAACACGTCCAAAGCCACTATCAGCGGCCATGCTGGTTCTGTCGGGACTGTTGGCGGCCGGTCTTGAAAGAACTGTATGGGTTAGTCTCAAATTGGGGAATCCCGGAAACGGTTGGTTTCTTTAGGTTTCTCTTTGACACAAACCAAAAGGGGTTCCCCCCAAAAAAGCACACCCGTATTGAGCTATCTTAGTTGGTTAGATAACATTTACTTAGTCAATTCCGGCCACGCAGTGATTGCCTTTGCTGGACTTTTTCGCTGGGTGGTGGTCTACTCGTGGATCGGCGGAGAAGGGCGACCTGCGGTGTGCCAGTGCCACTGCCAGTGCCCCATCAACGAAGTCAGGCGTGGCGACGGGTCGTGAACCTGGCTTTGCGGTTCTTTTATTGCTTAGGATCATGGTTTGTGCCACAGACTGAGGGAGGCGGGCACGAGCTGACTTTGCCTCAAGGGCAAGCCTGGCAAAAGGGCGTTCGGGGCGATGAAGGGTTTTTTGCTGTTAAAGTTGGTCAAATGCAAGCTGGGGCGATTTTTTTTTGTGCGCCCGAGATTCGCGGAACTACCTATTTTTCCTCGTTGCAGGGGTGCAATTGACGGCGTAGCAGCGGACTGATCAGGATGAGGCTGAAGATGGCCTTTGAGTAAGTCCTGAAGCATCCAGTTTCCTTTGCTTTGATGAGACGAAGGCTGGGGCGCCGCAAGCGTGGGGTTTTCCGGGACGCCTGCGACCTTGCAGTGTGGGACCTTACTTGGAGGAAAAGGCTGGGGTTGCAACCTTGGAGCGACACGGCATTTGTAAGAAGGTCTTTCCACCGTCCGAGGCGGAGCACGACGGGAAGTGGCAAGAGCGGTGGAGATTCGAGAGGGAGTTGTTCCTCCACCAACCCGCCCTGAAACTTGACTCTTTTGCCGACACCCCAAGTGCCAGCAGCGACCCGCACGCGTTGGAGCACGCCGACCAGTTTGCGAGAAACGAAGAGTCTGAGTAGTCAGCGCAGAGCAAGACACAAATATTCGGGCCTGCGAGGCGCCAGGCCTTTGGCAAACAAAACGCTGCGGCCGAAGAACCCGCTTCAGGGCAAATAATTCGGAATACCAGGTTGTCAGATGTTGGGCCACATGCAGCCAACACAGCTCACCGGGAACAAACTTACACGTTCTCCATGTGATCTGTAGCTAGCCTTGCCGACGATGATGGTGAATGCGGCCACACCAATCTGCTCTCCTGTCCAAACATTCCAGGATGAATTTTACAAAAGTTCAGCTTTCAATCGAGTGCTTCTCGGTTCAAGTTCAGCGCGTTAGGTTTGTGAGTTGGGAATAGCATCGAGGCAACGCCGCAGCAAGGTCTAAGTGTCATACTTGCCTACGCCGAATGAACGCACCCCACCTCTCAGCCACGTATCCGCGTGGCTGTTTGGGTATGTACATCTATGTACCCATGACCTCTCATTCAACCCATGGCCACGCTTCAAACCAGGTCTCCTTGGGCAAATGACTTCATGAATAGTTTTCATGGCACGGGGCAGGTGCCTTGGGGTTTTTCCAGTTGGATTGGTGTTACGACCAAAAGAAGTCCGGCCTAAAGGCGGGGCGAGCCAAGGCCAGCAGCTCCCGGCCGCCGAAGCGGCGGAAGGCGGAGACGGCGGCCACCCCGGGGCCGGGCGCCCCAACGGCCAGGTGGCTCCCAGACATCCGGTTCCCTAGGTTTCTTGGATGTTTTTAGAGCCATCCCCTTGGGTTTTTGGGTTTTTAGCCTTTTAGATGTTTTAGAGTTTTGTGGTAGTTTCCATTCACCCCGGAAAAAAATGGACGTCTAGCAGATCTGAGGGTAGCACATGTGAGACATCATTGCTGGGTCAACTGCGCCCGCACCGTCACCTGTATGCATGCCCGCTAGCACCCGGCCATCTATCTCACAAAAATGCACCTGCACCGTCACCAGCACCTCAAGCAACACCCCAAACAGCACGCCAAGACCGCACGCGCTCACTTTGCCCTCAATCTTGCAAAGAAGCACCCGCACCGTCACAAGCACCTCAAACAACACCCCAAACAGAACGACAAGACTGCATGCGCTCACCCTGTCATCAATCTTGCAAACAAGCGCCCGCACCGTCACAAGCAAGCACCACAAACAGCTCCCGAAACAGCACACCCTGACAGCATGTGCGCCAGCCCCCCAACTGCACGCCCTCCAGCACCCAGCTGTCAATTTTGCAAATCACTGTCCCCGCTTTATAGCTATCTGGGGAACAAACTGTGAACAGACATATGGCAAGTGGCTTACTGTGCTGACGGCACGAGGGCTCGGCGTGCTTGCAGGATGCTACCACACTGACTAACAATGACAACACCAAACACAGAAATGCCAAGAGAAACAGGAGACGCCAGTAGCGACAACAACGTGGATTGCAACAAGGAACAAAACTCAGTAACGTGTTGTAGTGAAAAGCCTGAAGAGCAGTCTTGCATGGCGAATCAGCCTTGCTTGTGCAACGGAGTCCGAACACCCCCCCCCCCCCCACCCTACCACCCCCCTAACCCCCCCCACCCCCGCCCGCCCCAAACCCCAAACCCTCCTACCCCCCGCCTAGCACTCGCGCGGAGTTCATGCAGCGTGCTTCGTTGAATTTGTCGTCACACCTCAAAGGCGAGGGATGAGACTTTTGACAATGTCACGGCAACCTCTCTAGTCTTGGAATCAGCTCCGTGAATGGCTTCCTATTGACGCATGCTATATTATATAGCCAGCATGTGCTGATTGATATCCCCGGGCACTGACAGGCTTTAACCAGGGTAAGTGGATTGCTTGGGTTGCAAGAATGGTACTGTGTGTCAGGTGTATGCTGCAAGAAATGGCTAGGAGGCGAGTGTTTGTAAGTCTTCAGCCAAGAATATGTTTTTATTGCTCCCTTTGTCTCCCAATCTCTTGTCTCAGGAAGTAGCGTGGGTACCCTTTATCTAAGTCGTCCTTTACTTGCCCTTTGCCAAATTCTTTGCCAAGGCTTAGCCATGAACTAATCATCTGGGGGAAAGGGCACCCTTAGCAAAGGGTTCTCCTGACAATCGCCGATGTTGACGCTTCCTGCATGCCGCTTACCTGATTTTGCTGGCCATTAATATGTTTCCGCTTTGGCGCACAAAGATCATGCATGTGACATGCTTACACGACCTTTTTTCTTGGTCTTAAAAGGCTCGGTCATCCCCTCTTGAACAACGCTTTGGCTAGCGAGACAAAGCCATGGGAGTGGCCAGTGCAGCAAGTGGCCGACCCTGCACTGATATCAGCAAGACATGCAAAGTCGTTTTGACCGACCCAAGAGACGCGGTTGCATCGCAAAGATCCTAGTGGCTGCACGTTTGCACGCTGTGGCCGCAGTCGGGTGAGGTTGGCAAGATCAAGTATAGGCACCCAGAGACATTTGAGTTAAAGGATGCCTCATGACTGACTCATGCCTATATCTTCAGCAAACAGTAGCAGCTCCTATATTAAATATGATGAGCAATCAAGTATGGATTGTTCGACTTGTCTCACTAGGAGAAGGCCGTACCATTGCTCCAGTCCGTTGCTTACCAGTGGTGATTGCCTGGTACAGGACAATAGTAGTGGAATCCTTAAGTGTGTAGTGAGCCCCCACGCCCAGGCTGCGCAATCTTGCATGGTTGAGGAGAACCTGACAACTGCCCTCTCAGCTTTCTAAGAGGACAGCTCCCCTTCAAAACTGATTGCACTCCATTGGAGTGCTGGTGCTAAAGTTGCTTACACTCCCTCAAACTAACATGGAAGCTCCCAGAAGGCCTCTGTAAATGGAACCAAGTCTTCCAAAGGGGTCCTGGGAGCTTCCATGGAATCGTCTGGCGGAGGGTAAGGCTCCCCAAAAATTCGCCCGCCGGAATTTGTGGCTTTCGGCGAGTCGGCAGGCTTCCCAGCCGCAGCGTGTCCCACTTCTCGCTGCTGTCCTGTGGCGCGTTGGCGGAGGCATAGGAGGGCTATAGGACTTTAAGAAAATGGGGATGTGACTAAAAATAGGGGTACCCCCGAAATGGTGGCTCATGGGTACCCCCCCTTTAATATAAAATGGCTCATGGGTACCCCCAAAATGGCGGCTTTTCTTTTCACTTATGTCTTTTAACTAGTTGAAAAGCGTACCCCTCACACACACGCGCGCACAGAGCTGTGTGTCGAAACTAGGGATCCCGCGTGGGAGGTTTTGAGAGACGATTCACACACCAACAACCTTGAAGGGGTCCCTGCTTTTTGGCACATATACCCATTTCGGGTCAAACTCAATTGCAACCTCATTGTGCAGGGATAAAGGAGGTCGCCCATGTAGTTTCTTTGTCTAGAAACGCTTCTGTGGTAGCCCCAAACCCTAGACCAATGTTCATTGCAGCCGAGACTTGCACAACGTGATGGAGATCTATCTTTTCACAAAACACCAATGTGAACATGTGCCAATTTGCTTACTTGACAATCTGTCTGATCTACCTACTCTGGTGAATCGCCGGCCAATTTACTGTATTGACGATGCGCCACAATGTCATTTGGCTATGAGGTTTTCACACCCATGTGCAAGCGCCCAATGGCCCAACGGGGTACGCGACACCGGCGGTTGAACACCAGCCACCCTGAGCACCATCCACTCGGTCTAGGCTAGCTTCAGATTCATTGAGGGTCGGTGTCCGGCGCAGCTGTTTGAAGGTTTAGACTGGTCTGAGATTGTTTAGCAAAGGTTGCATAGGTTTTTCAGACTGTTCTGGCTCAATCTGAAAGGGTTTCGAATGGTTCCTTGACTACCACAACTTTCATTGCTCCCGATGAATATGTGGAGGAACCTGTTTGCTTCCCAGCATTTGATAGGTTGCATGTATGGCTTCATACATTTCTTGAACATATTTCCTTTTGATTGTTCTATATTCATTCTGTGGAAGGAACCTTTCTGCGTCCCAGCATTTGATAGGTCATATATGTTCACGTATGGCTGACGGATTCGGCCCGTCCGAAGGCTCCTGAATATCCTCCCGGCTTCAAGCTGCCGCTGCATCCTGCGCAACGGAGGCGGTGGGTTGAAGCGAACAGCATCGAACAGCTATTTCCGGAGGGCTCGTGGGACAAGTCTCTCCGAAAAGCACCGCTTTGTGTGTGTGTGTGTGTGTTTTTGTGTTTGTGTCTGTGCCTTTGTGCCAGTGTGAGTGTGTGTGTGTGTGCAGATGGTGAGGTAACCACGCCAAATAAGGGGTATCAATGCTGAACAAAAGGGTAACAACGCCAAGAATGTGCAGTACTCACCCATGTGCTTTGCGTGTGTGTGTGTGTGTGCCTGTGTGTGTTTTTGTTTGTTTCTGTGCCTCTGTGCCAGTGTGAGTGTGTGTGTGTGTGTGTGCAGATGGTGAGGTAACCACGCCAAATATGGGGTATCAATGCTGAACAAAAGGGTAACAACGCCAAGAATGTGCAGTACTCACCCATGTGCTTTGCGTGTGTGTGTGTGTGTGCCTGTGTGTGTTTTTGTTTGTTTCTGTGCCTCTGTGCCAGTGTGAGTGTGTGTGTGTGTGCGTGCAGATGGTGAGGTAACCACGCCAAATATGGGGTATCAATGCTGAACAAAAGGGTAACAACGCCAAGAATGTGCAGTACTCACCCATGTGCTTTGCGTGTGTGTGTGTGTGTGCCTGTGTGTGTTTTTGTTTGTTTCTGTGCCTCGGTGCCAGTGTGAGTGTGTGTGTGTGTGCGTGCAGATGGTGAGGTAACCACGCCAAATATGGGGTATCAATGCTGAACAAAAGGGTAACAACGCCAAGAATGTGCAGTACTCACCCATGTGCTTTGCGTGTGTGTGTGTGTGCCTGTGTGTGTTTTTGTTTGTGTCTGTGCCTCTGTGCCAGTGTGAGTGTGTGCGTGTGTGCAGATGGTGAGGTAACCACGCCAAATATGGGGTAACAATGCTGAACAAAAGGGTAACAACGCCAAGAATGTGCAGTACTCACCCATGTGCTTTGCGTGTGTGTGTGTGCCTGTGCGTGTTTTTGTTTGTGTCTGTGCCTCTGTGCCTGTGTGACTATGTGTGTGTGTGTGCAGATGGTGAGGTAACCACGCCAATTAAGGGGTATCAATGCTGAACAAAAGGGTAACAACGCCAAGAATGTGCAGTACTCACCCATGTGCTTTGCGTGTGTGTGTGTGTGTGTGCCTGTGTGTGTTTTTGTTTGTGTTTGTACCTCTGTGCCTGTGTGTGTGTGCAGATGGTGAGGTAACCACGCCAAATATGGGGTATCAATGCTGAACAAAAGGGTAACAACGCCAACAATGCGCAGTACTCACCCATGTGCTTTGCGTGTGTGTGTGTGTGTGCCTGTGTGTGTTTTTGTTTGTGTCTGTGCCTCTGTGCCAGTGTGAGTGTGTCCGTGTGTGCAGATGGTGAGGTAACCACGCCAAATATGGGGTAACAATGCTGAACAAAAGGGTAACAACGCCAAGAATGTGCAGTACTCACCCATGTGCTTTGCGTGTGTGTGTGTGTGCCTGTGTGTGTTTTTGTTTGTGTCTGTGCCTCTGTGCCTGTGTGACTATGTGTGTGTGCAGATGGTGAGGTAACCACGCCAAATATGGGGTATCAATGCTGAACAAAAGGGTAACAACGCCAAGAATGTGCAGTACTCACCCATGTGCTTTGCGTGTGTGTGTGTGTGTGTGTGTGCCTGTGTGTGTTTTTGTTTGTGTTTGTGCCTCTGTGCCAGTGTGAGTGTGTGCGTGTGTGCAGATGGTGAGGTACCCACGCCAAATATGGGGTAACACTGCTGAACAAAAGGGTAACAACGCCAAGAATGTGCAGTACTCACCCATGTGCTTTGCGTGTGTGTGTGTGTGCCTGTGTGTGTTTTTGTTTGTGTTTGTACCTCTGTGCCTGTGTGTGTGTGTGCAGATGGCGAGGTAACCACGCCAAATATGGGGTAACAACGCTGAACAAAAGGGTAACAACGCCAAGAATGTGCAGTACTCACCCATGTGCTTTGCGTGTGTGTGTGTGTGTGTGTGTGCCTGTGTGTTTTTGTTTGTGTTTGTACCTCTGTGCCTGTGTGTGTGTGTGCAGATGGTGAGGTAACCACGCCAAATATGGGGTATCAATGCTGAACAAATGGGTAACAACGCCAACAATGTGCAGTACTCACCCATGTGCTTTGCGTGTGTGTGTGTGTGTGTGTGTGCCTGTGTGTGTTTTTGTTTGTGTCTGTGCCTCTGTGCCAGTGTGAGTGTGTGCGTGTGTGCAGATGGCGAGGGAACCACGCCAAATATGGGGTAACAACGCTGAACAAAAGGGTAACAACGCCAAGAATGTGCAGTACTCACCCATGTGCTTTGCGTGTGTGTGTGTGTGTGTGCCTGTGTGTGTTTTTGTTTGTGTTTGTACCTCTGTGCCTGTGTGTGTGTGCAGATGGCGAGGTAACCACGCCAAATATGGGGTAACAACGCTGAACAAAAGGGTAACAACGCCAACAATGTGCAGTACTCACCCATGTGCTTTGCGTGTGTTGTGGGTGTGACTCTGTGTGTGTGTGTGTGTGTGTTTTTGTTTGTGTTTGTGTCTGTGCCTCTGTGAGTGTGTGTGTGTGTGCTTGGCAGCATTGGCTCTGTGGCTTTGTTTGCATGCGTTTCTGCGTGTATCTGCGTGCTTTGCGCTGACCCTGACTTTGCGCCTGCATCCTCTCCAGAGATGTGTTGGTCCTGATTTTCTATGTTGTCTTGAGATGTTTTTTGATGTGGGTTCAGTGGGAAGATGGCTGGTTCAGTGCAAAACGCTGCCGTGCTACCCGAACTGAAAGGCCTTTGAATCAGCCAGATGGATGGCTTCCCTTCCCCTAAAAGTTGACCCAAACAGGTACCCGTGCCGAACCCGAATCTGCTTCGTACCAGTTTTGGGTTTGACCTCAATCAAAGGAAACCGGGGCCATTTTAAGGACGCATCTATTTTGAGACACCCACATGTGTTCCTTTTGGGTGGTGTACACATCACAAGTTGCGAGGTTTCCAAACTCTGCCACTTTCAGACACTCACTGCCCTGTTTGCCCTTAACAGAGTTTCCCTTTAAAAGCGACTACCTGCTTTTAAATTGTTCATCCACCGGGCTTTCGAGGTTCAAACATCAGTCGGGAGGTTTCCAAGCTCCTGCCACTTTCTTTCAGATTTCGGGGGGGCTCTCAAAATGGTGGACCTCTCGTAGTGACATCAGACATCGTTTGGTGTGTACCAGAAGCCATTTCGTTGGTTGGAAACCCTTTGAAAAACTGCTGTTGTGCTTGGCAGCCTTTTCGATTTGTAAAGAAAGCCCTTTTTTGAACCTCTCACACCAACGCTAAGCAATCTGGGAGCCCTCTGCGCTCAAACAGAAAAGTCATTTGTTTGACTGATTCTGGGAGTTATCAAAGCCAGAAAATGGGGCTGTTTCCCTTTAACCCACCACTTAGGGGGTGACTTTGATCATGGCAAAAACATGGGGCCAGTCAAAAGGACCAACAAATCGGAAGCCCTTGGAGCACCCCCTTCGGCCAGGACCCTCTTTTGGATGGCTTCCCGCGAGGGCCTGGGCCCCGACGGCTCCGTCCTCACCGAGTCTGTGACCTTCTCCTCGGTGCAGCGACTCAGCCGCCGCATGGGGAAGTCGGCCGCTCGGAGAAAAGTCCTGGAGCCTTTGGCTTCTTCCTCTTGGTCCATTTGAGTGGCCCCAAGAGGTGAACCAGTTGTTTTCTTCTTCCTGGGTTTGGCAATTTTGGGAAAGGAGCTTAGGGAAAAACCCTAAGCCTCCCCTGCTACCATTTCACCAATGGTGTCCCTTTCCACGAGTGGGTGTCAGGATCCAATTGGACCTCTGTGCGCTACACCCCCCAACCCCTCAGCAAATTGAGCAAGAACCGTCTAGAATCCCTTGTGTTTTGTCCCTTTGAGATGGTTTTGTCATTTCCAGTTAACATTGTGGACCAGATCAAACACACGAGTTATTTGGCTGGGGGAGGTAGGAGATTAGGATCCCTAAAGATCCGGGCTTCCTTTTGGTTTCCCATGCACATCTCCCAAAATTGGCTCCCTGTTTTGAGACACACACACGCACACAACAGTGACTGTACCTCTTTTCTCTATGTCCCGGCTTTGTTTTGTCATGCTTTGATGATTGACACAAATAGTGCCAAAGCAATTATCATTCTGAACTGTTGTTTTCATACCACGGCGCTCTGTGCCCTTATTACCCTTCAATGAAGCTGGATTAAGCGCCTCATTCTTATCCAGGAATGAAACCTTTGCATCACCCAGACGAAAGCCCTTGAGTTAAAACGAGCTTAGAATATATCTTCCCTCAAATACACTAAGAACAAACAGCCCGCGTACCCGCTGATAAGTCTTTTGGACAACATACATCAACGTTGAACATTGTTTGTCTTTAGGTTTTAAATGTGCGATTCCAGATGCCAACAGACTCAGCCAGTGTATAGTCGCTGGATTGGCACTCCAAAAGGGGTTGCAGATTGCAGACCAGTGAACATGTCGTTTGAGCGAGCTTTCCTCAGATTGCAAAGAACATGGGGTAACTAGAATAGGGAGGCCTTGTTTGCATTGTGTCCCTTTGGTTTTCCTTCATCAAAACACCTTCACTGTTCTTGGCCTGTTTTCTTTGTCGGGTTTTCGATATGTTGGTTCTCTCTTCATTGTTAGAAGCCTGCAACAACACAGATAATGACCTCTTCTGTGTTTTTTCCCCCGCACGCCCATACCTTGTGTTCTTGGACAGAAAAAAGAGAACGAGCGTTCCATTTGTTTTTGTGTGCGGGGGTGGGGGGCGGCGCATGCGGCATGGGGTCGGGTACAGTGGGCATCGAGCGTTCGAGGACGTGAGAGTGCAGCTCAAGGCCTGGCGGCGGGGGCGCCGGTTGTGCAACGGGAAACGGAGCCCCGGAACGAAGAGAGTGATTAAACGGGGGGCTCCTTAAAAGATCCCCATGTTGCAACCATTTGAAACATGTGTTTTTTCCATGCACCAAAATAAAGGGAAGCCGCCATTTGCAAGGCAATGTTCAGGTGTATAATGTAAGGATCCCTGTTAAACCTCCAGTGCGGTTTGTTTTAAAGGGAACTAAGGAAACACAAAGCGGATTGACCTTTGTTGGGGGTTGGGTGTTAAAGGGAAACTAAGGAAACAAAACATGGATTGACCTTTTTTTCGGGGTTGGGTGTTGAAGGGAAACCAAGGAAACAGAGCCCCGGAAAATAATTGGGTTAATTTTTTTGGGGGTGGAGGTTAATAAAAAGGGAAATTAAGGAAACAACAAATAGCTTAAACTTTTCGGGGTTGGCTTTAAAGGGACACTAAGGAAACGGAGCCCCCACAACATTTGGCGCAGTTCGGTTTTCCAGTTGGTCTCGTGGGTGAGAAAGATGCCAATGGTTTGAAATAACATATTTGGAGAGAGCCAAAGTCGATAGTTTCCTGTTGGTGTCCTCTTTAAATGCCACTGCGCAAAAAAGGGGTGCCAACTCCAAGAAAAGACCGACCTACATGGGTACGTGGACTTCCTATGCAAAAAGGGGAAGTCACCAGGCTTGTGGGTTGCAGTCATCCATTTTTTAAGTTGGAATTTTGTGAGGGTCCAGGTATGTCATTTTTTTAAGAAAAAATCGGGGCGATAGCCTGCTTTGGGGTTGGTTTGTCTAAAGTTGGAAACTAGTTGGGGGAAAACCAAAATCCATTTTGCGGGTCCCCTATTCGTAAGACGCACATAGCCCAACAGTGAGTTGTTGGGTTTTCAATGACTGAAGTGTCAGTATGAAGAAACCAGCAACACACCAATTTCCATTGAGGCGCTGGTCTTGAATAGCCTTTGAATGTTGGATTTCCTTCAAATGAAAGCAGACTTGGACACAGTGTTATTTCAAGGCCACAAAACCCTAGACCCCACCCCGATAGAGATTGTGGGTCCTTCGGTTCAGCGTGCTGGACGTTTGGCTCTGGAGCGAGCGCAGTTGCAAAAGTCTCTGTTGCACGATGGCTTCAGCTGTGTTGGACGTCGTGGTTTCTCAATCTTGTCGCACATGCATTCAGCTGCTTACCCTTTATGGAAACATTGCGTGGTTGACCTTCCCTGCCCACGCAGTGAACGAAGTCCACCAAAGACTGCCCCCATAGACAGTGCTATAGACTGCACAGAACCCACCCCGTAGGCATTCCGATAGAGGGGTTGATCAATATTCCTGGCCGCCAAATGACTGGGTGATTATTCTCCTGTAATGCCTTCGACGTGAATTGGCATTTTGCGCGTGTTTGAGGACCTTATTTTCCCAGTAAAACATATCATCTGAATCTGTTTAGTGGCTTTCCCGATGGTCACTCCATGTAAAGTGCCTTCTGATCAACCGCCCCATAGGAAGCTTCGCTTCACAGAGGTGGAGCGCCTCTTCCATGCCAAAGGCGGGCTGCTGGCGGATGCGGAGCCATGGCTCGAAAGAAGACCCCGTCGGTTTCGAGGATTTGAGCTGCCCAACTACTCACAGATTAACAGCATATATGGCTGTGGGTCAAAATCGAGGGTACCATTTTGCACCATTTTTTTCTATTTTAGTTGGGATTGAGATGTTTACTGGGGGTACGGGGTTTTGACCCATTGGCCATATAGCTCTCGCACTTGTGAGCCCAAAAAATACTATGCAATACAAATCGAGAGGAATTTATTATGGAACTCTGAGTGATTTCAAACTATCCTTCATGCCATTGCTCGATTCAGCCAAAACTCACCAAGCCAACGTGAGCAGCGGCCCGAAAGTCCTGGTGCCCACTTTCGTAAGTGGTTGTACCACTTGCTTTTAGAGGAGTTATAGGAAAGACTAAAGACGTATAGCAATGCTGGTACAACCACCAACAACAAAATGTTTTGCGTGCTGAGGTGGGATATGGCAAAACTGCTTCCGTGTTGGCGCTGGTGGCATTGAGCCCCAGCCCTCCACCGACCCTCCGCCCACAGCTGCTGAATCGCCGGATTCTGTCGCGGGCCACGCTGATCCTGCTGC